>LGRX02031877.1:0-21214 GCA_001247695.2 Cymbomonas tetramitiformis | reverse complement strand
ACCGAGCACTACACCAGATTCATAGTCTGTGTACCTATTCCCAACAAGGAGGCAAGGACCATCGCGGCGGCATTTCGCAGTCATGTCCTGGCCGTGTTTGGTGCGCCAGCAGAGTGCTTGGTGGACGGAGGCAAGGAGTTCGAGGGTGAGTTCGAGCAGCTATACGGCTTTCGGGATGGGAATTGATAAAGCGGATGTGCGGTGGATTGTGCATCACTCAATGGCGCATTCACTTGATGGGTACGTTCAAGAGATCGGACGAGCGGGTAGAGATGGAAATGATAGCACATGTTTGTTGTTATACTCGGCACAAGATTTTAATAAATTGCCGCGTCCCTTACTAACGCACAAACACAGGATGTGGGTCATGAACGCTTGAAAATCATGAAGGAATATTGTGACGAGAAAAAGATGTGCCGCCACAAGAAGATAGCAATGTATTTTGGAGATGTGAACATCGGAAAGGCGAATTGCGATAGCAAGTGCGACATTTGCAGGGTAAGGGAACATACGACTTCAAAGAAAAGGAGAAAGACAGAGCCGGTAGTACCGACCACGGCGCGTAGCCGAAGTCAGAAGGCTAGAAAAAGTATGCAACTCGTTGAAGTGAACATTATCAATATCTATATGATTTTATATATCGACATGTCAGGTGAAATCGATATACGTGTCAACATATTAGCGCAACATCGCGGTTGATTCCGAAAGTGGGAGTGTTTGACTCCACTAGGGACCGGGAGGCGAGATACTTCATATGCCTAGAGATGAAATTTAAGGTAACCACGCGCATACTCGACATGGGGGTGGAAATCTAGTTTGGAATGATGGTTAGATGATCGAAAATAGAGCATTCGTTGAAAAGTTATGCACTTTGTAAGATTTACAGTTTTGCTGTCTGCCAGAGTTTACTGTAAAAAACCTGCTTCCAGTGTTTGTGAAGAGCCTGATGACTTTTTGACCCTGCTCCAAGCAGAACTTCTGCTTGTCTAACCACATTCTCGGAACGGTGAAGTTTTTGAAGCATTCGGAGAACCTTTTTTTTGGCCTCACGCGAAAAGTACCAGAGCCTCCGGTGTAATACAGAAAAATAAAAAAAATCCTTAAAAAAGTGAAAAAAATCGCGTCCGGAGGCTCGTGGTCTCAGCCAGAGTACTATCTGCCTTAAGAAATTCGAACTTGAATATCTTCAAAATTCCCTCTTCGATCTTTGTGGTGCAGCAGTACACAATACGAAAATAGGGGTGCAGCAGTATAAACGAGGTGCAGTAGTAGAAAATAGTAGTGTAGCAGTATATAAAACGAGGTGCAGCAGTGACATAAAATAGTATTGCAGTATTGTAAACGAATATCAAGATGGATATAATTATAAACGCAATTCACGTTTTGTCGTTATAAATGCATTGAGCGTTCACTGTTACATTTTTTGGAATCATTAGTATAAACGATAAACTTGCCAAACATTTAAATATATGTTTGCAGAAATATCCGAATTTTATTTTCAGACAAATTGCGAAATTGTATTTATATCGCAGACATATATATATTTAAGTTACAACGACATGACAGTATATTTTTGGGGGTCATAGCAAAAACCCTGGAAATGACAGTATATTTTTTTGAAATCATTAGTAAACACTTACCAAATTATTAAATACAGTAATACCTCACATTTAAGGAAATGCAGGAATTTGGAGCCAGCCTAGCTTTTCCGTAGCCTTTTTTCTGACTCAGCCCTTCAACGCTTAACACTGGGTTCCTTATATTAACACTGTGTTTCGTTACGGCCTTAACACTGTAACCAAAAAGTTAGCCTAGCCTTTTCCGCATTTTTCCGACCCCCCCCGAAAACCTGGCTGTTTCCTTAACCTAGCATTTCCTTAAATGTGAGGTATTACTGTATATACTTGCAGAAATATCAAAATTTCATTTTCAGACAAATTGCGAAAATGTATTTATATCATAGATATGTATGAATTTTAGCTACGACGATTTCATAGAAACACAAATAATTATAACATGGTTGGTTCTAAAGGATCTAAAAACACGTATATAATTATGTATGCAGTTCTTACAAAATTATATTTTAATATAAAGTCTAAACAAAATCAAACGCGAAATACTTATTTCATTATTAATTCCCCCAAAATTATATATTATACCAGACTTATTTTAAACCACAAGATATCTACATGAATCTGACGATTTACAATTTTATTCAGCAGGCGGAATTAAAATAGTAAAATGAAATCGCCCGAACGAATCAGAGGAAGGCATCGTCTGTAATTAGCAAAAGAATGCCAAAATAAATGCATTAACAGTGCAAAACAAAATATAAAAATCGCGTACTATTTGACCGTATCGGGCACACGTCCGTTGGTAAAGTGAACGTTTTAGGGTTGCATATCTTATCGTTCAACGATGAAAAGCGAAGTTGCATTTTTAAAATCTATTATAAGCTCCCCCCAAAAAACAATGTGAGTCGTCATAAGATAAGAAAGAGAAAAATCCGATAAGAAAGCGGTAAACCTTTCCAAAACAACAATATAATATACATATATCAATTCGGGCAATACCGGGAACAATCTTAAATAGTTCTTTTTATAGTCTTGTTCAATGATAATTAAAAAGCGGTTTAGGGTTTAGGATTTTTAGGTTTTAGGGTTCATTGAAATCCAAAAGTAAAAGGTATGATAATGAAAGAGGAAAATAAAACGGCAATTAGATCCAAAACGCTAATATATATGATGATATGTGATATTGTCACTAATTAGCGTTCTGGTGATCAAACGAAGATTTCCGATTAATCACGGGAATTAGATCCAAAACACTAATGCATATACTAATATTCTCATTCTGGCAATAAACGGCACAATCTAAGATCACGTTCTAATATATCATAATAAGGTTTGGCAGTTGGGTGTTTACTTTTGTAATTACCATTAGCAATACTTATTACAGATTTCGGAAACCGTTTCCCATTAGATATAGTATCGATTCTTGGACTGTTACCAGTATACAATTCAGTGCGTCGACCAGGCTGTCTAGTGTAAGGAATTCCGTCAATCATTTGTGGATTATATATTGGTAACTTATCATAAAATATGTATAACATTTCGTGCGATCGCAGTGGTTGATGATTGCAATGGTAGAATCCAGAACTCGTCGATTTCTGCCATACGATATCATACTTGAACATTTTCTCATTACTTGAAATTAATCTATATCCAAATTTAGTTGTACAAAAGAATACATATGCCGTTCGGGGTTTACCGATACGTTTCAGTTCTTTCCATAACCGATCTAAATCAATAATTTGATTGTCAAATTTACGTGCAGTTTGATTATAAGGCAAATCTAAAATAATTTGTCGCAAACGCGTGCATATGATGGTACAAACATTCTCGGAATCGAACGAACTTAACACTCGCGACTGGTCATAAGCATCATTAATATTCACTGGTGCCGGTGACTGTTCGAGCAATTCTCAACACAGCATAAGATCGTAGAGCTACAATTTTTTTTCTAAAATTCTAATACCCTGATATCGAACGCTGAACTCTTACATGCAAGCCCAGATTCCAACATGAAAAAATATGAAAACAGCAGTAAAATATATCCGTCAAAATCGATATTATAACCACAAAATACGAATTATTGTGTACAAAAGCTGTGAGCAGAACTGTCTTAGCACTCTAGCACTGGCACGCGAACAGCCACCTAGTACTTGCGAAGCAAAACAATAATGAGTCCACTAGCCTGACCTACGGTCAGAGCTTACTTATATCTCAATGCTCTGTCACATTTCCCAAAACCGTAACGGGTTCTAGCCCTCAAATCTTCATCTGGCCAATGGAAAGTCATTATTCCATGCCAGCTCTAACAATGTTACCGTTTACCACATTCTGACTGACACGTCAGCGGCAAAGGAGTCACTGCCATCTTCATCTTATCATTCCCTGGTCATTTGATGGTGACCATATCTTCTCTGACAAGTCTGCATCTCACAGATGGTCATCTTCGCAAAGCCTGTCATGCTGTCACCACTGTCATGCGTGTCACCAGCTGAACAAACCCGGCGCGGTACCATGAGAAGCCGGCGTTTGTTACAGCTGTCGCAAACGCGTGCATATGATGGTACAAACATTCTCGGAATCGAACGAACTTAACACTCGCGACTGGTCATAAGCATCATTAATATTCACTGGTGCCGGTGACTGTTCGAGCAATTCTCAACACAGCATAAGATCGTAGAGCTACAAATTTTTTTAAAATTCTGATACCCTGAGACCGAACGCTGAACTCTTACATGCAAGCCCAGATTCCAACATCCCCCATCTGTAGCTGCTGCGTGCAGTAGCACAGACTCAAATATGGGCTTGTTCAGCATACTGGGTCGTATCACCATCTGCCATGAACTTGCCCAAACCGAAAGTGAACATACCAATGCCTTCACCTTCTCCACCCTGTAACATTCTGGCTCTGACCAGCGGATTCTTGAACACCAAGACCCACATACACCTGCGACCAATAGGTCCATGTTCCAGATGCCCAATCACATGCAAGCGTCCTGTCTGACTCAATCGTCTGAAGTACGCAGCCCTGCTCTCGGTCATGTCTGTCAAGTAATAAGATGGAACATGGACACACGCCACCACACGACTGGACATTACTGCTGCCAACGGAAACGCGATATCCAGCGCTGCGAACCAAGGTGAAGTCACCACTGCGTCACAAACGCCATACTTCTCCTTCCATATGCGATAGTTACCTGGCTGAAGTGCGTCATGCGCCTCAGACCAACCCAACTGAGAGTTCCAGTCATTATTCATGAATCTCAACTGCGGCCATTGCTCCACCATCACCTCACTGATGACCCCAGTGCCTGCCCATGGGTCCCACACGCCATCGACGGACTTCCAGTCCACCTCTGTCGCCAAACGCCTCACCTCGGAGGGCACTGTGATGACCAGTTCAAGCCCCCACTTCAGTGCGCTAGCTTCTCTCACCTGAGCCTTGGTCATATGTCTCAATTCTCCTCGTCTTTCAACTTCTTCTTCAGCCAACGCAGGCACAAGAGGTGCATCCCTCAGCTGCCTTGCCATGGCCTTCTGTTCCCGATATTTCTTGCTCAGCACCGTGCGATGCCCCTCATTCCAGTGCCCTGGCATGAAGATCTGCACAGCCTCAGAGAGCTTGTCCTGCCTTCCCCAGTCAATCTGATCTGGCATGCCCAAGAATATGCCCTCCTCTTTCAACAGCATCTCCCTTGATGAGATGGCATGCCAAGGCTGAAACTTGTCTCCCTTCACCACCCGACGGGGACCCACGTCTGCTGGCAACAGGCGCATCTCCGCAGACAGCTTCTCATTCAATTGCTGCTCCTTCATGCCCAGTCTGTCCTCTAGGGCACCAGAGCTCTCGTCTTTCTGGGGCTGCACCTCAGCGTTGGCGGCTTGCATCCCCGTGCCTGAGCACCTGGGACATAGCCACTCGCCTTCTGGTACTACATCCAGTGCTGGGGTCAGACACCACAAGTGGTACCCCCTGTTGCATGCGTCGCACAACAACATCTCTGCTTCCCCATCAGTCTTCCTGCAAACTTCACATAGGCGACCTGCCCGTGGTGGACTCGGAGGCGTAGGAGGCGGGCCCCCCGGGGAAAGTGATCGGGAATCACGTGGGACACGCATTGAGTTCGCCCACGAGCCAATATTGGTCAAGGCGGGCGACGCAGGGGGCGACACCAAGTCCTCGGGCCCATGGCTGTCGGATGAAGGCGACGGTGTACGGCAGTACGCGATGTGCGCAAAGCGCGATGGCGAGTGGTCACTGGACCTGGCTTCTGATGGCCCTGCGACAGCTCGGGATGGCCGTGCAATGTGCGACGAGCGAGGTGGCGAGTGGCTGCTGGACCTGGCTCGGGATGGCCCTGCGACAGCTCGGGATGGTCCTGCGCCTGCGGCAGAAGCAGGTGGCTGCGCAGGGGCTCGCTTCGTGAGCCTCATGTTGACCATGTTGTTGGGCGGTGGCGGCCTACGCTCCGCATCTGCCTCGAGTGCATCATGGCCCTGCTGCCTGGTGTTGGCCGCCTTGAGCATTTTCCTCATTTCCCCCAGGCGCACGTACTCCTGAGCAGCGGCATTCTCGGAGAATACCCTGCCAGTTTCCCCAAGACCATCCCCCACCGGGTAGTACTTGGTGCTCGAACCCAGGGTGTCGAGCTCCAGAGGTGGCGCTGCGCTGCCACGTAAATTGTACTGTCGGAGGATGCCAACCGAGAGGGACTCCATGTCCACCGGGCAAAGGTATCTGAGCAGCTGGTACGTCCAGACACCAGTGCTCTCGTACCAATGAGGGAGCTGAAGCTCGTTCAGCAACTCCTCAATGTTGTACACGAGTGCATGATCCAGCGTGCAGCGCATCAGCTCGAGGTACTGCGTGGCTGCGCTCGGTTGCACACAGAGGACGCGCTCCTTCAGATCCCACATGAGGGTGCCAGCGACCTCACCACTGGGGTACTGGAACAACTCCTGGAGTGTGTGCTGCAGTCGCTGGATTGGGTTGAGGCTATCGAACGCTCTGCCTTCCTCCCTGGGCTTGACGACGCCCTGCTTGTTGGCAGGGGACGGCACGTGTGTCATGTAGCTCCCCTTGAGCACCCAGAGGTCCTTCTCCTCATCGTGATCCAGCTTCTGGTCCACATACAGCCAGTTAGGGGGCATCAGTTGGTCCACCGTCACCCACTTCTGCTCGAGACAACGGACGAACTCCACGCAGACGTGTTCCTGGGAAGGTTTGGCTGGCATGTCCTCGGGGAGGTCTTGAAGGATGCGGCAAAGACGCGCAACATGGTGCCGGTCCAGATACAGTCTCTGATCCGCCCAGTTGTGGTCAAGACGAACGTCCAGAGACGGACGACCCCCAGCCACCTGGCCATCAGTGACCCACTTCGTGCGTCCACCCACCCAGGGGTTCGGTTCTGCGTAAAGTTGTGTAAGCATGCGTTCCGACACTGCCCGTGCGCTGGGCGTCAGTAACGCCAGGTGGCTCCTTCGACCTCCTTCAAGAGAACATGTGTGACTGCGACACCTCTCCTCGATCTCCGCGCGTGTGGCGACTCGTGGTCTAGGGCGCGCAGGTGACCGTGGTACAATGATGGATGGCACAAAGCTTCCGTTCCCCAGCGTGATAGTTCTGCTCTGCGCTGGAGAACTGCCGGCTTTCAAAGGCCAAGGGCTGCAAGCCTCGTCCCTGATCCTGCATGAGTACACCCCCTAGTGCTACTCCACTGGCATCTGTCTGTACGAAGAAGGGTCTGGAACCGTCTGCTGCGCCCTTTTGATCGGGTAGGGCCAAGGCTGGGGAGGAGATCAAAGCAGTTTTTAGCTGTTTAAATGCTGCTTTTTCATTCTCGCCCCAGGTCCAGTCCACGCCGGATTTGGTGAGGCGGGTCAACGGGTACGCGATATCTGCGAAGTTCTGGATGTACCTTCGGTAGAAGCCACACATGCCCAGGAACTGTCGCACGTGTGTGACAGTTTCTAGGTCTGGCCAATCGCGTACCGACGCAACCTTATCCTGCTGAGGGCGGCATCCATCCCGATCCACCACATGCCCTAGGAACCGGACTGATCGTTTGCACAGTTTGACTTTCGACTTTTTAAGGTAGACGGAATTCTTTCGACACGCCTCCAAGACCTGGCGGAGGTGGTCGAGGTGTACCTCATGGGCGCTCTTACCCGGAACCTCAGCCGAGAAAATCATGATGTCATCTACAAATACTCTGCAAAAGGGTAGGTGCCCGAGGTACTGTTGCATCATCCTTTGCCAGGTACTTGGGGAGTTTGACAATCCCATGGGCATGACCAACCACTCGTACGCTCCAAAGTGCGTAGTCATTGCGGTTTTCTCCACGTCCTCTGCTTTCATAGGAACCTGCCAAAATCCCCAAAGGGCATCCATCGTAGAGAAGACGGTAGCCCCTTGTAGGTCATCTAAGAGACTCTGTACATCCGGGAGGGGGTACTTGGAGGTGCCCCCAACTATTGTGGTTGGCAGCTCTTCGTCTTGTAGCGCACATTTGTTTGCCTCGGTGAGTATGTTTAGCACGGTTTCTCCCGCTCTGTCTATGGTGGCATGCGCTACCTGCCTGTTGCCCTCTTCCCTGCATTGGGCGGCTATATCTGTTATGCTTTTCAGCTCAGCAGTTCTGGCATAGTCGTGTGTCCTGAGGAGGACGTTTTGGAGTGTCTCCCGGTTGGTTTTGTTTAGGGGCGTGTTCAGCTTTACATGTCCTGGTTGGGGGTCGCGGTCCACATATGGTTCGTGGGTATTTATGCTGTCCAACTGGAGGGTTGCTAGGCTTACCATCTCGTGGTCACTCGTGTGGTGCCGGGTGAGGTGTGTGGTGCCCCCCCTCTCGTATTGCGCCTGCTTGTTCCTTGGTGCGAGCCATCTGTCTATGTTTCTGTTTTCCGCCCAGTTCAGTGTGGTATTGACTGGCGGGCCTACATTGTGAAGGTGTAGCTCCTCCGCGAGTTTCGTCCATTGCCTGTCGGTTTTTGTCACCCCTTTGCCTGTGCTGGTGTTGCTCGCATTGAGGTCTCCTCCTATGATTACATGCTCGTTTGCTTTTTCCGCGGTTTTCCGGAGTAGGTTGGTTGTGTACTTGAGTATTTTGTCCCTGGTTTTCCATTCCTCTGCCCCTGGCGGGTTGTAAATGCCTAGCACGTGGTACATTATCTCTCCGGGCAGGTGCAATACAACGTGTAGGAGGTACCCCTCGAGGTGTCTCGCGGGGACAACGTGGTGGTTGTGTGCGTGGCTGTAGGGGTTGCCGAGGAGTATTGCCACTCCTCCCTTCATTGCTTGTTCTGTAGTGCCCTCTGTTTTTTGCACTTCAGTTTTGGTGCCTATTGCAGTGTACTGCATGTCTCTAAATCTCCTCATCACACTGTCATGTGCGTGTTTCACTTCGGTGAGTACAATTACTTGTAGACTCTGTTGGTTATGGTCTCTTTTGCTAATGACTTCGGCAAGGTCGAGGCAGGCATCACTTTGTCCCGCCACATTCCAGGTGAGCATGTGTAGGCGGTCCTTTCCTATGTCCGCTTTCATTGGTTCTGTGAGAGGGGGTTGGTTTTCTCGGGAGTCTTGACTTGCCTCTGGTGCTTCTAATCGTGCGTCTTCGAATTTTTCCCATTGTGTTGTTGGTTCGTCCCGTGCTTGTTCCCATTCTTCGTTCGGGTGGGTTTTCTGTGCTTGCTGTTCCTCAGTTATTTGCCCGTCGTCACTCGGGGTTGTCGCGGGGGCTAATCTGTGGAGCCATCCCCATAGACCCGGCTGCTTCGTAGTAGTCTTGCGTGCCCTCTCTTGGGTTTGCGGTGCCTGTTCTCCGGTCTCCAGGTCTGTGTTCAGGTTGTCCGCAGGCCTCTGGGTCTTCTTCGCTCGTTGGCTGTCCACATGCGTTCGGCTTTGCCCCTGGGCAGTGGTCATCCTTTCTTTCACTGATTGTTGTATGGACTTTCTGTAGGCGGTTATCGCAGTTCTGTCGGTGGCCCCCCATTTGCTGACCGCTTCGTTGAAGTGGGTGGGCCAGTGTCCTTCTGGGCATGTTTTTTGGTAATGCATCCTAGCTTCGGTGGCCATCAGGACCCACACCCCGCAGCTGTATTGGTCTTGCGCATTTTGGTTTCCTACATTCATCAGTTCCACTGTCACTTGTTTGTTGAGTGCCTTGGTCAGGTGTCCCGCCCAGTTGGTTAGTTCCGCCGTTAGCCTTTTAGTGTTGCGTAGAGTTGCGTTGGTTCTTCCATTCGAGGAGTCATATATCCAGAGCTTAAATTTGTCATTTTCTCTGTCTGGTCCGGCCAGCACTACCCTCCAGTGTTTGCCATCACAAACCGGTATGCAGAAGCCCCGGGAATTTCCGAGTAGCTGTAGTGCCTTTGTTGTGTGTGACTCTCCGTTATTATCCGGTTTCAGTGCTTCCCTCATTGTGGCTATTACCAGGGGGGGTATTGGGTCGTCTTCATATAGCGCATGTGCATGTTGCATTTGGAACATGTTTAGTCGGCCCTTCTTTTCGAACAGTCCCTTTGTGGTGGTGTTGTATGGGTACAATCCCGCATGGTCCTGGGTTCCTCCACCCGTCATGTTCGTTTCCCAGCGACGGTTGTGCTGCCACATCCTCTGTCTAGTCCTTCGCATCAGCAGTTTGCCTTTCGTTGGGGTGCCTTCTTTTATCGCTGCTATCGAGTGTTCTGGCCTCCTTGTCCTGACGAACATGGGTTTGCCGTTGCGGTAAATTATTTTGAGTAATTTGTGGCCTTGGGGTGGCTGTGTCCGCCGCGTCGCCGCATTACTTACCGCGGTCTTTTTTCTTCGCGTTCTGCGGCTAATCGTCATGGTGTTGCGTTTAGTGTTGTTTATTCCCCCTGTGCTACTGCGAGTCTTTCCTCTCGGTATTAGCGTCATTAGCAGTGTAATGAGTACCGGGGTTATGGCAAGTGCAGCGTCCCACAGTGGCCCGGCAACTCCATGTCGTGTTCCCCTCGGGTTGTGTGGTTCTGCTTGCATCCGTGAGTTTATGGTTACAGCGTTACATTGCCTCAAATCACTTTTTGTAACACCCCTAGCACTTTTTCCAGGGTGGGCCCCGTTTCTTGTGTGTGTTTTCGTGGTTGTGTAAAAATTTTGGGGCGTTTGAGTGTGTTTTCCAAAAAAGTTTGTTTTTACGTAGAGCATTTTCGGGAATTCGCTTGTGGTCGAATGTCGGCAGTTTGCTCTCATTTTTTGTGTGTGGCAGTTTCCTGTTCTTCCTAGCATATTCCCAAAGTTTTTCGGCGTTCCTATTATTATACTGGCCTGTGTGGAGTCAATTGCACCGTTATTTGGTAGGGTTTCAGTAGGGTTGGTGCTTATATTGTGGCGGGGGCCCGTTGGTTTGCAGGGTGGGGGCTCATTTAACTTGTCTTCATGTGTTCGGCATAGTTTCTGGTCGGGGTGTTTGTTTCTACCCTGCCCCACCCGTTTCGGTTGCATCCATTGTGCCTGTGTTACTGTCGAGTTAACGGTTACAGTGTTACACTGCCCTAAAGCCCCTGTTGTAACGCCCTTGACATCTTTTCCTTGGCGGGCCCCCCATGGTGTATGTCGTCCCGTTGGTGTGCCAAATTTTCGGGGGGGTTTGGAATGTTTTGCGAAATTTATTGTTTTTACGTAGAGCAATTTTAGGAATTCGCTTGTGGTCGAAGGTTGGTGGTCGGTCCTGACATTTCGTACAGCGCTTTCCCTTACCCTGTTGAGCCATCCTACAAAGTTTTTCGTCATCCTTTCCCACCTATCGGGCTCTGTGTGGCCATTTGTGGCAGTCCCTCTTAGGGTTACGGTAGGGTTCATACCATTATTGCTGGGGTTGCCAGTTATGTGGTGCGAATAGTGGTTTAAGCTCGTGTTAGTTTTGGTAGCTTCGTGGTAATAATTGGGGAAGTTATTGCTAAATATGGTATGGTCATTCTGCTTGTGTTCAGAGGTAGGCAGAGGAGCACATTCATGGGCATGGGGGTCAACATAGTGGGACGTTGGGTTATTTGGAAGTTGGCCATATGCTACAGACAGTGCAGGGAGGCAGGCTACCAAGAAATAGATGAATATTACTGTTAAGTATGTTCTACCTACGCTGGTGTTCACTGCAAAGTCTTCTACCATAATTCTACCCACTGGGAGTTTGTGGTCTTTTGTTCTGGCTAGAACCTTCTGGACAGTGCCGCCTGTGAAACATGCCCCCCCTTTGTATGTCAGTGATGTGTCAGTTTGTTCTGTAACAGGAAAAGGTCTGTAAGTGGGGTTGGGCAGGCTGCTTACCGTTCTGGTGATCGGTCCCTCCTCCCTTTGAGGGGCTGCTCTGGCCTTCCTTTTCTTCGTCGGGCTTTCCGTCTCGATCTTCCCCTCACCAGCAGCTGTGCTTGCAGGTTCGTTTTTTCGTTTCGGGATCGTTTGGCTCCTGGTGGCCGGGCTCGTTTCGATCGGCTCCAGTTCAGTCTGGGGTGGCCCCCCCTCCTCCTGGGGGGGGGGTGCTGTCTGGTGCCCCTCTCCGTCGTGCACCGATTGTTGGCTCGTCAGTGCGTCCACCAGTGCTTTGATGGAGGCCGTGGTATTCCATCGGTAAAACGACTCCGTTGACTACGGCAACTCAACGGATAAATTGTAACAAAAATATGCCTTTTAGATGTTATTTAAAATATTTTAGGCAGATATTAGTAACTTTTTTGTTAACACGAGTGCAGGAAACATGCCCACGAACACGCTCGGCTCAGCCATGCCTGGGGGACACCCACAGCATCAACAGCGGCGTTCTCACTCCTTTTCCCCATCTGCCTGACTTGGAGCCCCTGTATGCAGGGGAATTTCACCTGCTTTCCTGTCTCCTGCCAACGACTCGCGCTGAAAATTCAGAATTGCTAACTTCCTCTTCCTGGTGCGCATTGGGAAACCGCAGGAAAGGACCCCGAGGTAAGCGCTGGTCGTCAGACGTCACGGGTAGACCTCCGGGGAGTAAGCGCTTCGGCAGCGAGTACACCGGCCCATCCTGTTGCGCCGCCCTTTTCTTTCTACGATTCCATGCGACCCTTCATTGTTATGGAGCTGCCATCGCTGGGTTGTGGGACAATGCCCAAAGCTCTTCACAGGTTGAAGAGTCGCTGATCACCGGTCTCTGTGGGCCTCTTGTCACTGAGTTGAGAGACAGGGTGATACTCGCCGGCCCATTCTGTGGAGCCGCTTCCCTTTTTTCACAAGCCCCTGCGACCCCAAGCCGCTGCAGCACCGGCATCGCTGGGTCGTGGTATGGGGCTTACGGCTTTTCGCAGGTTTCCGCGGCGCTCGCCACAAAGCACTGGAAGCCTCTCAGTTGCTCATTTTGCGACGGTGCTCCCACAACTGCGCCGAGAGGAAACTACCTCTTTGACCCTGCGTGGTTAGGCGGACTGAGCTGTGCATCTCTCTGGGGGCCGCGGCCCGACTTGACTAACGAGGGCCTGGCACAGAAGTGCTGGACGGAGGAGGCTTGTGGCGGCGTTGAGGGAATAGTGCGCCGCTCGGAGACTGCCCCATCTTGCGGCATCTTGTTTGATTCTCCAAGGGTCGCATCGACCTCTGGCAGTGGCAGGGTCGTCATCGTTGAGGGGGGGGGAAGGAACACGCGGCCCGCAGCTTTTCGTGCATCCTGCGTGCGGGAAGTGCACCCCTCACGGACATCCGGCTGTTCGTTGGCGGCGCCCCAAGCCTCCCCAAAGTCCACGGCGACGGCTGTTTTGCTTCGCAGGTCGCTGGAGCCCAGAACTCCGACGGAAGTCGGCATCCCATCCCTGAAAGGGAAAGCGGACTGAGTTCTGCATTTTTTTGGGAGCGACGGTCCGAGTGGACGCACCGGGGTCTTACACATCGTGCCCCTCAGTGCGCGGGGGTTGAGCGATGCTGCGTGGGGGCATTACGCCGCCCAACAACAGGCTCCCCTCTTGGCGACCCGCTTATGCTTATGAGCTCTGCTGCATCAAGGGGACTTGGAGCCAAGCCTCGATGGAAACCTATAGGGAACGCCCAGGGAAGCCAGATGGCACCCAGAGAGGTAGATAAATACTGTCCCCTTGCGCTTGCCTGGGAAACATTTTCATTTGTAAGTTTTTCTGACACTTGTTTAAAACCCTGCCATTTTAATAACCTCCGCAACCGGGAGGTGACTGGAAGGATGGAAACCGTAAGACTGTTAGCCAGCGGAAAGGGAAGTAAGATCGGATCAGTAAGTCCCGGGTCACGGGCAGATACCGGCTCCTCGCGAGAGCACAGCAAAGCCATACCTGACAGCATACCTCTCGGGGAGCCCCGCGCACCCTGCCGGCATCGGCGCAACCCACCACAAGCTGTATACAGCAGACCACAACCCCCGGATATGGGGAAGGCGGTGACACAATTATTGTGCTCACACGCAAAAGTAGCAGACGTGATAGTAGCAGACCATACCCCCGGGACACGGGGAAGGCGGTGACACATATACTGTGTTCACACGCAAAAGCTGATAACAGCAGACCCTTGTGCGCTCATCCTGCCACACCACTCCAGCAATGGGACTGGACCTGCTTCACATCACCCCGGCATTTAAAACCCTGTCATTATGATAACCTCCGCAACCGGGAGGTGACTGGAAGGATGGAAACCGTAAGACTGTTAGCCAGCGGAAAGGGAAGTAAGATCGGATCAGTAAGTCCCGGGTCACGGGCAGATACCGGCTCCTCGCGAGAGCACAGCAAAGCCATACCTGACAGCATACCTCTCGGGGAGCCCCGCGCACCCTGCCGGCATCGGCGCAACCCACCACAAGCTGTATACAGCAGACCACAACCCCCGGATATGGGGAAGGCGGTGACACAATTATTGTGCTCACACGCAAAAGCTGATAGTAGCAGACCATACCCCCGGGACACGGGGAAGGCGGTGACACATATACTGTGTTCACACGCAAAAGCTGATAACAGCAGACCCTTGTGCGCTCATCCTGCCACACCACTCCAGCACTGGGACTGGACCTGCTTCACATCACCCCGGCATTTAAAACCCTGTCATTATGATAACCTCCGCAACCGGGAGGTGACTGGAAGGATGGAAACCGTAAGACTGTTAGCCAGCGGAAAGGGAAGTAAGATCGGATCAGTAAGTCCCGGGTCACGGGCAGATACCGGCTCCTCGCGAGAGCACAGCAAAGCCATACCTGACAGCATACCTCTCGGGGAGCCCCGCGCACCCTGCCGGCATCGGCGCAACCCACCACAAGCTGTATACAGCAGACCACAACCCCCGGATATGGGGAAGGTGGTGACACAATTATTGTGCTCACACGCAAAAGCTGATAGTAGCAGACCATACCCCCGGGACACGGGGAAGGCGGTGACACATATATTGTGTTCACACGCAAAAGCTGATAACAGCAGACCCTTGTGCGCTCACCCTGCCACACCACTCCAGCAATGGGACTGGACTTGCCTCATTTCACCCCGGCATTGGACCCTGGATTTTAACAGGTTCCCACTTATAATTTACCCAAAATATCGGGCAAGGCCACCCCTCCGTGCAGAGCACCTCACGGAGGGAAGAAGGCTTCTCACAGTTGTAATAAACAACAGACAATGTGCGGCAAACGACGCATCTAAAGCTGTAATCGACATACAAAGCGCTTTAATCAGCAAAGCTAATGCAGTGATCAACAGACCAATGGTTGTCATGGCCCTCGGGCACTTAAGCCGGCACTGTTATTGTTGCATGCACAGGCCTCAACACGGGCACCAGAGTCGAAGCAAGCAGCCGCTCGGAATATTAACCGCAAATGAAAGCACTTGTAAGACTGATACGTTGTGTAGAACGATTAGCCCCAGGCACATTGGGCCGATGGGACACACCATGAGTGTGATCACCAACGACCTTATAATTTCGACTTATGTACTCCTGCCAAGTGCAGCAGGATGCACAGATGGGCTTAAGCAAAAGCCCATATTGCTCAAAGCGGTATGCCTCGTGATAGTCGGAATTATTGCTGGACTTTAGGTTCAGGGTTATTATTATGGGCTCTGATAGCCCCTAGCCTGACCCGTCTCTGATCGGAACCGTGACTCCGCTAGCAGCTAGGATGACAGTACAGTAGTACTGTACTGTCAGTCATCACTTCGTATTATCCGGGTTTCCGAGATGCATGATAAAAGCACTCGGCCGGACTGATTATGGGAGCTTAGCCAGTTTGTTTTACCCGAGCGGAACACCTGTTCTCGCAGGTTATGCGCGTCACCACTTCCCTAGTAATTCTGATGGCACAGCGCCAAGTTGTTGCCATGATTGGCTAAGTTTTGACACAGAGATGGGGTGGGCGCCCCCTTAGACAGTGGTTTTCTCTCCGCAGTATGGCCTTCTTTTGAAGTGGAGATCAGTTTTTCGGCATTTATTCGGCAGAGTATCGTCGCTAAGTATGGTTATGCTTTACGTTCCGTTTGATCAGCGGGCAGGACACTCCGCGTTTTGTGGGTCGCTCCCACGATTAGCCACTCGGCTCATGACCTGCTTGATTATGTTGTTGCTTGCTGAGGCTCCTGCAGGAAATGGCCGCTGCGAGATTGTCCATTGCTGTCGCACCGCTAGCCCGCGACCCCATCTCACTGTCATTTTAAGGATGGACACAACGCCTAGACCACGTACACGCGCTAGGGCGCGTAAGTTAGCAACTATTTTCGATGATGTTGGGGCACTGAATTCGGCTACCCCTACAACGCCGCATTTGGCTTCGGCTGACGAATCGGCTGCGGCTGCAACGCTCGTTCAGCGGTTACGAAAAGACTCATTTGATGTTCAGTGCGCAAAGACAGCAGCCACTAAAGTTCTGGGAGACAAGACAGCAAAATTTCATGGCAATGAATCGTCGGCTTCGGACATTTTTTCGCAACTGGTTTCCGAGATTCAGCAGCTTTTCACGCTGCAGTCGCAGGCACTTGCACCCCTGTTTGAGCTGTCTGCTGCCAATGTCCCTGTCATGACTGCTGCAAATGAGCTGTTGTATTCTGTGCTGTTGCTGTTGACTGCGCCAGGGTCTCCTGCCCGTAATTGGGTGGAGGCTTCTGGGGCCGATGTTCCTGCTGACGGCAAACGTGCCACCCTCGAGGTGGTGCGTATGCTCGCTGATGATTCGACTCCGTTCGAGTCTCTGACTGAGCTGCTTGACGTGAAAATCTCGGATGAACACGACCCTGACTCTGGCATTCGTCTTTTTAACAGTTGTCTTCGGGATGCACAGCGTCTGCAGACGCTGCCCGAAGACGCTGTTAAAAGGCAATTCCTCTCTGCCCTGTCTGGACCGGCTTACGCCACGCCGGTTGACTCGTTTGCTCGAGCTGACCAGCGTGCGGCTGTGAGTCTGCTCACCCTGCAGGCGCGCGTGCGCGAGCAGTACCGCTGCGGGCGGCTCTCGGGCAAGCGCACCGCGGGGCGCCCCATGTCCGTAGCATCTTGCACCACTGACACTGGCCTGGCTTCGGCCATCGAGCGGCTCAGTTCTCAGTTGGTCAAGTTGCAGCGGGATGTGGATTCCCTTAAGAAGGGTGGCTCCAAGCCACCTCATGGGAAACACACTCCGCGCGGCTTCCACCGACCTGGAGTGCAGCCGCTTGCTCATTCCGCCTCTTCGGAGGTGGCTTTTGACAAGCGGTCTGGCACCTTTGTCCCCACGTGCAGGCACGAGAAATGCCGCGCCGTTGGGTCAAAGCATTGGCTGAGTGAGTGTCCTCACAAAGACACTCACCCGATGTCCATTTCGGCGTCCTACTGCCAAGCCGTCGAGTCTTATGACTCCGACGTGCTTGCCCTTCGTTTTCAGCGGTACTATGACGCTGGGGATGAGGGGTCCATGGAGCACTTGTGTGCTCTTGTGGGGCAACCTGAAATCTGTGAGCTGTCTGCGCATTCCTTTGCTCCAGAGCCCACGGCTCTGCAGCAGTTCAAGGATGCTGCTGCCTCTGCTGAGGCTACACCTGCTGAGCATCTTTCCATTGGCCGTGTTGCATTTGCTGAGGTCAGCGGTCCGCTTGCTGGTGGTGTCGCTGGGCCGACTGCCAGCGAGCAGCTGCTGCCGAAGGCCTCTGCACCCGTGCATGGTAGGACGGTTGGCTTGCATGAGGTCAGCAGTGCCGCCTTCGTGCCGCCGTCTGCCTCTCTGGCTCTCGGCCCGATGGCTTCAGCTGACAATTCATTCAAGACATTCAACACTGTCCACCCTGACTGGCTTGACATTGACCCTGAGCCTGTTGAAGTGTGTGATTCCGATGACGATGAAGTCTGCCTGCCTGAAGTTGAAGGGGGTGCACCGCCGGCGGCTGCGGCATTTCGGCGGTTCGGAGTCCCCAGAGGCTCCAGGCCATTTGGCTTCGGTGAATTTGCTCTCACTCTCTTCATGGTGGCTACATTTCTGTTCAGTGCTACGGCGATGCCGACACTCGTGGTCGGCGGTGGTGTCAGGGGCCTGGTTGAGCCCGGAGCCACCTACGGCTACGGTGCGGTTCATCCCGGTGGTGCATTGCTGGATTCCTTTTGCCCGTCCGTGATTACTACTGGTTCGTCAATGCCGCCGCGGGATGTGGAACCGTTCTTTTCTCAATCGACCTCAGCGGCTCTGCAGTTTGAAAGTCTTGCCACTCCACTCCGGGATCCGCCTGACCCACTTGGGTCTGGTGGTGTCAACACTTATGAAATTTCATCTCAACTTACTTCGGATGTTTTCCTGCCTTGGAATCCGTCTGCTGAACTCGGCTCTGCCGACCAGCTTCACAGTGGCTAGAGTCTGCTTGTTTCAATCCCTGGAGGTGTGATTAGCCTTAGCCGCAGTGGTGGGTTGTGCCGGGACAAGTCCCCGGGCACCCGGCTAGAAGTATATCTGTTTCCAGTGAATGCTGTTTGTTATCTGCTTACTTAGCTCCGCTTGCCTAGCCCTATTAGCTACGGTCACAGCTCCGGGTGGTGTGCTGGACTTTAGGTTCAGGGTTATTATTATGGGCTCTGATAGCCCCTAGCCTGCCCCGTCTCTGATCGGAACCGTGACTCCGCTAGTAGCTAGGATGACAGTACAGTAGTACTGTACTGTCAGTCATCACTTCGTATTATCCGGGTTTCCGAGATGCATGATAAAAGCACTCGGCCGGACTGATTATGGGAGCTTGGCCAGTTTGTTTTACCCGAGCGGAACACCTGTTCTCGCACAGAATACAGTAACAATGCCAAAAACCCTAATGTCTTTGTCAGAATCGAAGGAACCAACAGTTTTCAATACGACTTTGAATATAGCATCACCGATGACGGTTGCATCCTAATTCCAGCAGGTTCCATTTTCGAATATAATGACCATATGGACCCGCCCTCTTCTGTTCTTGCTAAAGTCGGTGATATTAACTCACACTATGATTACATCTCAGACAGACAATATGAGACCATTATTGCCAGAATGAAAAACAAAACTGCGGAAGAAGAAAGTGAATACAACTGCCCTAGCGACTCAGAAGAAGAATCTACCCCCTTCGCCGAAAAGAGCAAACAAATGGAGGATTATGATATGGCAAGCGATGGTTCCCTATTCGCCGGTAAAAAATCAGCATGCAGTGGTGCAGCATATGCCATAAAAAACTTTGACAACGGAATGTCACTTGTTCGGAAGATGAATATCCCCCCCTCAGTCTAGAACTTTCGCCGCACCGGGGCTTCTTATCAAGGAAGATATCCAAAACCCTAGTAGTACATCTGCTGAAATTGCGGGACTGAGATTCTTACTCACAGAACAAAAAGAGAAACTCCTCAAATCCATGACTCCAATGGTACATGCCATTGACTCCATGGCCGCAATATCTGTGGTAACAAAGGATGGCAGATCCATGAGTGCTCGGGACAAACTACGTGAAGCTAATCGCAGAGATGTGCAGGCTGTTCGCCTACTGTTAGAAGAACTTGGCTTCTACAGTGAAGGAGACCACAGTAAAATCATCCTTAAATGGATTAGGGGTCACAATAATGACAAAGTCCATGACAGAGTGGACCGTACTGCTAAAAGAGCCTCATTCAGAGGGGGTTGCTCAGACATCTCCCGCTACGACCCTGCCGAGAAACTGCCCTTCTCATTATTCTTTTTTGAGGTCCCTATTTTAGGCGATATCCGTAGTCACATTAGAAGAATTCAACGTCTATCACACTATCATAATTGGAGAACTCTACAGTCTCAAGGGAAGTACTTGAGAATGCTTAACGAGAATAACACCGCCCCCACTAAAGATATTTCCAAAATAACACCTAAAGCTTTCACCGCTTCTAGAAGCAGAGAACTCCTGGGTCTCCAAGCCTCTCCAGCACGTTTATTTAAACTGGGGAAAATCGGGACTGAAAACTGCCCCTACTGCCAACAGAATACAAAATGCACCTTCGAACACATCCAACTTGAATCCGAGCCCACTTGTGGGGGAGGTACCGATGACCCGGGAGCACCGCGCCGCACACACCCGCCCCACCGACGGGCGCAGAGCGCGGCGCACACCCACGGGGGTGTCGCCGAGGCCGGAGGGGCCAGCGCTTTGGGCGTCCGCACCTTGCGATGGGGTTGCGGAGCCACACGCCGCCGAGGAGACTTGCTCTCTAGGCGTGTCGCCGCCGCGCCCTCCCCCGAGGCCGCCTCACATCACGCGCTGGAGCACACCGTGATTTTTGAGGGGGGGGAGTGAGAGAGCGCGGCGCACACCCACGGGGGTGTCGCCGAGGCCGGAGGGGCCAGCGCTTTGGCCGTCCGCACCCTGCGATGGGGTTGCGGAGCCACACGCCGCCGAGGAGACTTGCTCTCTAGGCGTGTCGCCGCCGCGCCCTCCCCCGAGGCTGCCTCACATCACGCGCTGGAGCACGCCGTGATTTTTGAGGGGGGGAGTGAGAGCGCGCCGCCGCGCGTGGGACGCCACCGCGGGCGAGAGAGGCAGCTGCTCGTACGCAGAGAGCTGCCACTGGGGGGGTAATGCGCCGCTGCACCCACACACGCCGAGCGACACGGGGCGTGTTGGAGGGAGCAGCGAGCAGCGCGCGCATGGCGCCCGGGTGTTCCGAGTCCACTTGTGGGGGAGGTACCGATGACCCGGGAGCACCGCGCCGCACACACCCGCCACACCGACGGGCGCAGAGCGCGGCGCACACCCACGGGGGTGTCGCCGAGGCCGGAGGGGCCAGCGCTTTGGGCGTCCGCACCCTGCGATGGGGCTGCGGAGCCACACGCCGCCGAGGAGACTTGCTCTCTTTCTCTAGGCGTGTCGCCGCCGCGCCCTCCCCCGAGGCCGCCTCACATCACGCGCTGGAGCACGCCGTGATTTTTGAGGGGGGGAGTGAGAGCGCGCCGCCGCGCGTGGGACGCCACTGCGGGCGAGAGAGGCAGCTGCTCGTACGCAGAGAGCTGCCACTGGGGGGGTGATGCGCCGCCGCACCCACACACGCCGAGCGACACGGGGCGTGTTGGAGGGAGCAGCGAGCAGCGCGCGCATGGCGCCCGGGTGTTCCGAGCCCACTTGTGGGGGAGGTACCGATGACCCGGGAGCACCGCGCCGCACACACCTGCCCCACCGACGGGCGCAGAGCGCGGCGCACACCCACGGGGGTGTCGCCGAGGCCGGAG
>LGRX02031876.1:0-18619 GCA_001247695.2 Cymbomonas tetramitiformis | reverse complement strand
ACTGAACGGCATGAGATCGGCCAACAAAAGCCAGCCCACCATCATCCCAGTGGATGTGAGAAGCAAATCAAGAGCTTCTCAGCAAGTCATCAGACATATGGAATCTACCCGATCCGGGTGGGCGTTTTGTGCCTCGTTCGCACGGGCCGCACAGGGAACGTAATCAGGAGCACCATTCAAGAAGGGGGAGAGATCCATGGGAGAGACTGGTGGGAGAGGAGGGGGTGAATGCGAAGAGAACGGGAGAGAGCAAAGGAGAGTTACCGAACCTCAAGATACCTAGACACAGACCCATGCCACAGCTTGACTGCCAACGGGACCTTCCTGCGGCCCTTCCTTGTTTAATAAACCGTTAGCCAAGGAGAGCTTAGCAGGATTCGAGAACTCTAGGCCAATAAGCCAGAACTGCGCACCTGCACCTGATACCTTGGGCGCGGACTCGACCTTGCTCTTGTGGGAGGGGCATATGGATGGCGGTTGCTCGGGTTGCGGGTGTGAAGAGGGGTATGCTCCGGTCTTTACTCCGGGTGTCTGTCATTTGACAGTTCACTCAGCTTTCAGACTAGTGCATAGGGGTGAGAATGAGAGAGAATAGTCGGAGCACACAAGGCCGGCCGTGAGTCATCTCGCATACACTGGATGGCATGAGATCAGCCAACAAAAGCCAGCCCACCATCATCCCAGTGGATTTGAGAAGCAAATCAAGAGCAGGGCGGGGCCGCGACAAGATACCACAAACGCATACATATTCCCAACCCAAATGCAAAGCAGCATGGAAAGATGATACGATGTGACCGATCGTCGCCAAACAACTGTTGGTCTCTGGGTTACGGAGTAAGCGGACCCTGCTGGCATGCACCCCAGTGGCTCCCGGTCGATGGATGGGACCTGTTGGTCCATGGTTATGTCATGAATGCAGTCACACCACACAGCATGGACACCCCATGTCAAAAAAAGGAAACATGCGGGCACCTAAGTGCTCCCCACAAAAATCAAGGGAAAACACACACACACTGAACGGCATGAGATCGGCCAACAAAAGCCAGCCCATCATCATCCCAGTGGATGTGAAAAGCAAATCAAGAGCAGGGCGGGGCCGTGGCAAGATACCACAAACTCATACATATTCCCAACCCAGATGCAAGGCAGCATGGAAGGATGATACGATGTGACCGATCATCGCCCAACAATTGTTGGTCTCTGGGTAACGGAGTAAGCGGACCCTGCTGGCATGCCCCCCAGTGGCTCCCGGTCGATGGATGGGCAGCACACACACACACACCAAGCCGCGGGGGGCACCTTTGGTGCAGCGGCATACGCAGGCCAGGGGGCACACCTTTGGCTCCCTCTTTATCCTGGGAGGTGAACTTGGAGATGTCGTTGTCCTCTAGGTTGGTCCAGAGACGGAATTGATGCTTCCACTGTGCTCAGGTTCAGACGGCCCCACCACGAGCCGGCCTGAACCGTATGCGTTCGCTAAGGCGCTCCGCTTGATGCCAGCCCCCGGACCGGCGCTTCGTTGTTGGGGGCAAAGCTGGGCGCAAGCGCTTTGGCATGGCTGGCACACCAGAGCGCACAAGCTGCCCGCACCTAGCCCACCTCTCCCAGGGAACATCGGCCACACGGCAAGCGCGGGGCCTGAGGGACCATCTCACCTGGTCCACCGACACGGAGTTGGTGCACAGCACGAGGGCGCTCTTGCGCACGCGGGACGCCGCGGCCACTGCAGTCAAACTCTTCCCGGCTCCGCACGGCAAGACGATGATTCCCGATCGCGCCCGCCCATTCCCAAACATCTGCGACGAACCCCGTCTCAACCAATCCTCCGTCTCCTTATTCCTTCCCGTCCCCAACCGTCAGCCCCAGAGCCCCTGTCATTTCCTCCGCCGTCTCCTCAGCCCCTCCCGTCCCCAACCGTCAGCCCCAGAGCCCCTGTCACTCCGCCGTCTCCTTATTCCTTCCCGTCCCCAACCGTCAGCCCCAGAGCCCCTGTCATTCCCTCCGCCGTCTGCTCTGTCGTCAGTGTGAAGATACCCCCCAAAGCTCTCCTCATGACGTGGCGATCAAGCTCACCTTGCTGAGGCCCTTCTCCTGGTAGGGACGAAGGTTTGCTGTGGGCTTGAGCTCGATGTTCAGGTCTGGGTTCACGGTGTCGTTGCGGAAGTCATACTCCTCGAGCATGGGGTAGTTCAGCCCCCCGGGCAGGCACCTCTGCTTCACGTGCTCCACCTGCGCTCCTCCCGATGCGCTCTGTCAGCCGCACAGTATCCGATGGGCCCATGCGTGCGTGCGCGGCAAGGCCCACTTCGGGGGCCGCCAGCAGGAGGCTGAGCGTGTGCGCGCCTGCGATGCGTCGATCTCGAAGGAGTGCAGCTCACGCTCTGCCTCAATTTCCGCGCCCTCCGTGGGCCTCACCGCCAGCATGGCACTTTCCTCACCCCTCTCCTCCTGCCCAGTCCGCGCCAGCGTTGCCGCGGCTTCCTCTTGGGGGGCGCGGCTCACGTCAAATCCATCCGCTCCTGCAGGCCTCCCGGGACCCCCCTCGGCGCCGGCGCCCGATACTGGGAGGACGCGCGCCCGTTGGAAAACTTCATCCTTCAGCAGCTCCTGCAGGACCTGTACGCCCGCGAACCACCCGGTCAGAATCAACCTGCCTTGTGCAAGACCTTCCTCCGGCGGTCGTACTTACCACCAGAATATCTTGCGTGGGAGTGAGATCCCCAGAGGAATGGGCGGGAGGGGTGCGGGCTGCGGGGTGCGGCTTGGAAGGGAACAGGAATCTATACTGGGCGCAGGAGAGGGCCCGGACGTGCTTTGCCTCGGGGCAGACGATCTGAAGCACCCGCGGCTTTCTGTGGAACGCTCGAAGGAACGTCGTGACACAAGACCGGCAAGTCACAAAGCCAGAGTCGCCTGCACGCACTCTCGAGTGTTTGCTCGTCATCGCACCTCCGGGTAAGCAGACTCCACCATGAACTTGTTTTTCTGGAGCACCAGTTTAACCTTGCCGTAGTTGAGTGTTGAGGCACAAACGAAGTCACGGATGTCCTGGGAAAGATTTGTCTACGACATCCAACCCCGTTCCACCCCTCACCGCCACTCGTCGGCGCTGCAGGAACCGTTTGGGGCTGGAGCTGCAGCCTCTCGGTACTTCTCATCGTATCGCTATACGGCCGTGACGGAAAGCAAATACATGGATATTGCTCTGTACCCTGCCCTACTTTGCCCTCGGAAAGCTACAGACCAAAGTAAGGACCCAAACTAAGGACTTTCCTTTTCTCAGTGCTCGGACAGGGATACCCTCGCCAACAAGATTACGAGCCAACTGAGATGCTTTGTCCAGGAAGTCGAACTAGCAACCCGAGCTGGATCACGTGTCTAGGCTTCGAGATCGCCCTGAAAGGCGGAGCAGCGAGGAGCCACCTTGGACAGACGTTCGAGCACGGTGAGGATGGTATTGGTCTCCAAGCCAACGGATACCGCGGCGTACAGTGAGTGGGGTGTCAGCGTATATCTGCAAGCGGCAGTGAGCGTCAACAATATTCAAATGTTGTCGCGGACTGACAGTGCCTTCAAACCGAAGGTTGAATACACTGCTTGGTACAAGAGGCGGTAAATGAATACGCTGCAACCCCGTGAGTACAACAGGCAGTAAAACAGTTATCGGCTGGGTGGCTTGAGATCTGCGTGGTTGTGGACGCACTCGTGCATTGTCTCCGGGCGGCACACTGGTTCCGCGATTGCGATGAGGAAGTCGTATGCTTGCTTGTACAGGGGTGCAAACGTCTCCAAGAAGATTCGCCCATCCGTGCATACCCACAGAGGCCTGTTTAATAGAGCGCAGACTTCAGATTCCCGCGAGCAGAGCAGGTCGGCCTCTGCTTCCCAAGATTTGTCACTATACCCCGCTCCATGCCTCACCTCTTTCGAGAACAACGTTGGGCAGAACCAAATATCCCCTTGATATATTTTATCAGCTTAGAATATAGACAAATAATATATGAACTGGGAATATTCCCGCTCAATCAGAAGCCACAGCTCTGGCGAGAAACCCGTGCTTCAAACGAGAGACTGCGTTCGCTATATGCAAGGGGTATTGATAGAACCCCAAACCACGCTGCCACAAACCCTACTCTGTATTCGTGCGGGCAAGCGTTCTATGGCGTGAACGAAGGCAAAGCCATTCTTAGCTCAAAGTATACAGCTGTTACAGGGTCCTACCGATTGGGATGATCCTTTTTCAGAGAGAGTGACGAGAAGTCCCTCAACTTCCCTTCATCATCCCCTGATAACGTGCGCCACAAAATCAGGGGAACTGAAGGAAAATGGTGGACAATAACACAGCGGTTGTAACTGAAATACACCAGGGGTAAGACTTTCCCACAACGCGATGCGTAAACACAGTTTGAAACCCTGTTGAAAAATGCCCACCTGCATCTTCCTCGTGAGTATCGCGTGCCAATGGTTCTTCGACTTCCACATTATCCTCATCGACGTGTGAGACTTTTTCAAGCCCCACTTGATTGGCGGGATCATGGCCAGCTAACTGCAGAGCATAAGAAGACAAGTCGGAAGAAAATCGACACCTGTTTTCTTTTTTGCTCCAAGGACAACCCGAAAGTGATTGACGAACCTTTGTCTTGATACCGGTGATTCGAATTTTAATTTTCGTTTCTGAGTCAGCCGGTGGATCTGTATGAGAAAAAAAGTTAGATTGTATGTTCTGACCTACGGCAGCATACGGAGCAGTTGTTACGAACCATAAACTACACTAAGGAGGGATATCATAATAGTCACCTTGAGCTTTCCTCTTCCCCATAATTCAAGCTTAACCGAAGATGTACAGATACTGTAGGGGAGAGATATATAGAATAGTGATATTGAACATAAACGAGTGGGCTTAACGAACTTCGAAGTGGGATTTGAGGTTGAGGTTCCCTACAAGAGTCTATTCCTGGCCATACGTATCTCTAAAGGCTGAAATACTGCAGGTTGATTCAAAATAAACACAGGATCCAAGAACAACAGAAGCCTGCAGTGAAACGCAATCTGCCCGAGCTCCTCGCACAGCGAACTTTGCTGTCGATGCTTCCGTCTAGGCTTTAAGATGACGCATGGAATGTTGCAACAGTTTACTAATGATGTGTAATCGACGTGTGTGATATATAATTTCCAATAGAATGCCGAAATGTTTTGCCACAAACCAACTTGCACCCACTCGACTGTTGTTTGTGTTTTACGCGAATCTTCACTTCTTGGCCTCGTCAGAGATAAAGGTGTGCACGTGTGCACACGATTTCTCGAGTAGAAAAAAATATTATGGCCATTTCTATAAAGTCGATTTTTTATAAAACCATGCGTATCCGATGGGTCAAAATCTTCTGCCCCCAAGAAAATGAAAAATCGGCTTCGTATAAATTCATCTATTAGGGAAAGCCGGTATGCGATAGGCAGATTCCTTAGTGCTGGAAATGTCACAGTGACTAGTCATACAGTCACGTGTCATATCCGGTTGATCATCCTCGATGGTCAGCTAGTGTCACAGACTCAGGGTACTGTATTTATTTGTGCTATCACAGTTTAGCTCGTTGATCCGTTCGTTTCCCGTCGAGAGCGTTTCCCACTGTCGGCACAGTGTTTCCAGCAGGTTATGGACCCACTCACCTTCGAGTGTTGATTCTGTTTGACGTAGTATCCGGTATTTTTCTTTTCTTTTATACGGCTCTTACGATTCTTCTTGCGTTGTCCGCATCTAGATCTTGCGGCTTGCGCTGAGCTTGGATCTACGTTTATTTGATTGGATCACTGTATCGACTTTTGGCAACTAGACGGGGTGGTTCCGGCAATTTTGCTTCATCGCCCACGTTTATTATTTTCGGGACCCATGGCGACCGCTGAGATTTTGTCGGGAGAGGAGCTTCTCTCTCTTTTGGATTCTTTTGTCTCGTCGGTCATTCTATTCGATAGCGGTGTCACTACCCTTATCCCCAAAGCTTATGGGCGAAAATATGCATTTAGGGTTTGTAACATTTCATGGAGGAGTGATGGGAGACCTAATATATATATATATATCATATATTACTAAAGCCAAACAACGGAAACAGACGCTGAAGAGACCTAGGCTAAGATGAGATAATAAAATAACTTGGGTGTTTTATTAGCTTGTCGGAACTGCAGAAAGATGACCGCTGACGTGGCACTTCGAGGCGAGGGGTGACAGAAGAGGATCCACTACCCCTCCGCTCAGTGTGGGGGGGGGGAAAGTCACGGGGGATTAGATTATATAGTACTGCCCCCTGTATGCCATTCCTCGATGCATGTGACAGATGACTGCATTATTCGGCTCGAGACCGCGAGTCACAGCGACAGAGACCGCGAGTCACAACGATAGTGACCGCGAGCCACGTGTTAGAGTACTCGAGCATCACCGTAGCCGTACTCGTACAGCCTTACACAGCGCACGTAGCATAAGCTACTTAGACTCTCAGACTCTCATATGTTATATATTTTGCAGACATATTATCACCGTTTCAGCCTCATATTTTTGCGTACAGCGATAGTATTAAAACACTGATATACAGAATATTATACCCTGTATGTGTTTCAAACTATCTACTAGGTTATGGGCCCACCACGCTTCCACTGAGTCACTGGCTTCGGCCAACAGCACCGCCACCGCCCCAGTCCAGACAGACATCACCGTGGACTGCAACACCCAGTGCCCTGTGCCCTACCTGACTGACCTCCTGACCGGCAGCACCTCAGTGGCCTCCACCATCTCCGAGGACACTCTGGACACTGCCACCACCCCTCCCACCTCCACCACTCCCCTCCCACCACCATCATCACCTCCCGACTGCCACCAGCCTGAGCCTCGGGCCATTGGTATCCCCCCAGCCACCACAATTGCACCTGACACTGCATGCATCCATACTGCAGTGCCTGGGATGGGGATGCATTGGGAGGGCACGCATACAGACCCGGTTCACACTGTTGCCGTACACACCGCCGCACCACAGCCTGGCTGTAACACTCCCTCGGTCACACGCACCCTAGTAGCCATTGCCATGCACTGGTTCTCCTTCACGGTTGCTGTGCTCCTCACACTTTTGCACATAACACTGACATACACATTCTATATGTCACCTCGGCCGGCTACCACCTTCTCACAGCCGGCCTCTGCCAGTGCTTCGGCATCGGCCAATGCCTCCACACAGCCAGCCTCCGGTGGTGCCACGACACCGGCTACTGCCTCCACACAGCCAGCCTCCGGTGGTGCCACGGCACCGGCTACTGCCTCACCTCAGCCGGCCCCCGGTGGTGCCACGGCACCGGCCACTGCCTCACCTCAGCCGACCTCCGGTGGTGCCACGGCACCGGCTACTGCCTCACCTCAGCCGGCCTCCGCCAGTGCTACGGCACCGGCCAACCACACGCCACATTTGCCCTCCGGTGGTGTCACCGCAGCTCCCACCACACTCTGTGAGCCAGCAGCTGCCTCCACACCGCCCCTGGGACACAGTGCCGATGAGGCCCTTGTGGGCACGCCCACCGATCACACCGTCTATACTGATGGTGCAACCGCCGCTGACACCCCTACATCTCTCAGCACAGCTCTCGAGGCCGACACTACGGTGGCCTCCGAGGTCCGAGCAACCGCCTACACTCGGTGCCCCTGACAGCTCCCCAGCCCCCTTGGATTATACACCATACCCCGGGCTTGAGAGTATTGGCCAGTGGGCCGATGTCTCCGACTCAGGCTCCGAGTCAGACACCGAGGGCTATCCGCCCCAACACACACCTCCTCCTCCTCCTCCTCCTCCAGTATCCGACACTGGCGGTACGGTGCCTGCTCAGCCCACTGCCGATAGGGCAACTACACGGGCTACAGCGGGCACCCTGCCTGCATTGGTGGACACTGACCGGCTGGCTGCTACCTCAGACACACACATGCCGCCCCCGGTCCCGTCCACAGTGCAGGCCTGTGCCGTCACACCGGATTTCCACTTCCCTCCTATCCCTGAATCTCAGGAGGACACCTCGAAGACCACTACTAAGTGGAAGCAGTTCATGGCAGACACCTCGATCCGCACTGACACACCTCGGCCACGGCCAAACAGCTCACACTCCCCAGAGCACTCTCAGTGGGATTTCTCAGTTATGCCATCTCCCTCCTTCCATCAGCTTAATCAGTTCCTTGAGAACTACAGCCTAACACACCCCTCATATTGCACCGAAGACCCTGCGGAGGATTGGGCCCAGTTTGAGGTCTTTGATGACCACCATTTGGGCCCCAGAGATCAGCATTGAGGTCTACGACCCTGCGGTTGCAGCGCCGTGGGGAGAGACCTCAGCTGCACCGACGGTGCCCCGCACTGTCCCCACGGCACACCGGTGTTCCTCCCTCTGCTTGGGAAAGGCCGCCGTGCCTCCAACACGCACGGACACCTCCTTGTAGATTCAGGAGCCTCACATCTCCTCCTGAATAACAGGGAGCTCTTCACTGAGTTGTCCCCGTGCACCTCCAGCATGACCACAGCCTCGGATCAGCATTACAAGCCTCACAGTGTCGGCACAGCCTCCATTGATTTCAAGTACACCGACGGCACTTGGATCACACTCCCATTTCTCCAAGCCTTCTATGATCCAAATGCCCCAAACCTCCTCTCAGTCCGCCAGATGCTCAGACACGGGGCCCGCTCCCCTGACTTCATCGACCTCACAACATGGCACCACGGTGCTTCTCTCTTTGACCTCTATGCCACTGGCAGAGACTATGTTGTACACCCCAGCAGCTGGCGAGCCACCCCATCTGCTCACTCCATAGCACAGAGGAGACCCCTCCTGCAGCCTGCCCCTTCGGAGCTTGCATAGAAGGGCACAGTCGACTGGATGGTTGCTAGGTCCGCCTACAGAGAGTTTGCTCAGCACAGCCCATACGGCTATTGTGACACAGACCTCTACACCAGGGTAGATATCTTCCGCGGAGGTGACTCGGCCCGCATTGGGAATTTACTTCGGCCACATTTCGGCCCGTCTCGGCCCGAACCCAAAATTTAAGTATGACAATTTGTCAAAAATCGATAAAATTTTGGAAATTTATCGATTTTCCCCTCAATGCGACTCGGCCCATCCGCAACTTTTCCTTCGGCCCGCCTTCGGCCCGGGCCTCCATGACACGGCCCCGGGCCGGCCAATCCCAGGAAGATATCTTCCCTGCTCTACACAGACGGCATCCCCTACCCACGGGGTAACACACAGTGCCAGCACTACTACTCCCTCCAGGACCCTGCTGAGGATCATGTCTGGTGCGGGCGCTCTTTCTGGGCCAACCCGCCCTTCATCAACTCCATCATCCAAAGGATGTTGATGAAGATGCTAGAGGACTTCTGGCTAGACCCTAATAACACCTCATACACGGTGTGTCTCCGGAAGTCACCATCTGCAGCCTGGTGGCCACTCACCTATCACTTTCAGGAGATAGCCACCATCCCAGCAGGCACACCCGGCTTCTTCTCCCGCCCTCGCGCTGGTACCTACTCCCCCCAGGACCTCACAGATGCAGGAGAGGAGGGCGGTGCTGACCGTGTCTTCATCCAGGGGGCTCCGTTCGACACCATCATCCTTTTCAAGGATGCCACCACAGTCCCCAGGATTGACCCTCATCAGTACCTCCATGCCTGTCTGGGCCACTACTCACACCAGTACATTGCTCACCTCTTCTCACAGGGGCTTCAGTTTGCAGTACCCAGACGACACCTCTCCATGAAGACACTCATCAGGACTATCCTGTCAGGCTGCGGGTGTGCTCATTGCAACACCTGGAATGCCAAACGCCCAGGACCCTTTAATGTATTTGACAGAGCCAACCGCAGACCACCTCCGGCTTTGCCAGCCAACCACCGGCCTGTCAAATGGGAACAGTCCAAGTCATTTCAGCACATATTTGCTGACATTTGGGGCCCATGCAAACCCCCTGGCTACGACGAGTCGATCTTCATCAGTGCCTTTAAGTGCCCCGTCACTAAAAAGGCCTTCGGATATGCCTCACCTTCTAAGGGAGGCCAACACTTCCACCTCCAGACTGTCCTTGATGACATTCAGTCCCACGGCTTCACACCAGAGACCATCACTTTCCACACAGATTGTGCCACAGAGTACACATCGGAGGAGATGAAGACACTGCTCCGACAGTACCGCATGCGTCATGAGACCGGTCCGCCATACATGCACGAGTTCCAGGCTCAGATTGAGGTGCTCTGGAGAGACATGCAGAAGATCATGAACAGCACCATGCGCACATATGATGCCCCGCTGTACACATGGCCTCTTGCTGCACTCCATGCCATTAACACAGTCCTCAATGTTATGCCTAACAAGCACATTGGAATGGACACACCTCATCTCAGATACACCGGCCGTCACTTCGACTACACCGAGCTCCGGCCCTTCTGGTCCGAGTGCAATGTCTGGCAGGACCCCGCACAGCGCTCTAAGGCAGGAGCTAAAGCTGACACTTCGGCTAAGCTACAGCCTAAGAGCAAGCCCTACCGCTATGTCGGGAATCTCACACCATGTGCCAGGGGCACGACGACAGATGCTCGGAGATATGTTTTTGATTGAACGTGCAAAGGTACACAATTCGGATTTTTATAATATACTGGATCAGGGCCAGATTGAGGTACAAACGATAATTCGGTTCCGAGTTCTCAAGGCTAAACACTTCTCAAGTGCTCTACTTATTCACTCGTCACTCAGGTTGCAGGGTCAACCACTCGAGAGCCGATGTCACACTTCGGCTCAACGTTCAGTTCCCGATCCGATCTCATTTCTAATTCCGATTCGTCATTCTCGATTCAGATGTTATGCCGACAGGCTGACACGATGACTGCCCCACAGTACTGTCATACTACTGTACTGTCATACTGTCATACTGTCATAGCGTCATACTGTCATACTGTCATAACCTTAATATCTGATATTCGATTTCATTGTCTTTTCAACCCCGATGCGAATCTGACCATTCTTCGAGGGTCTGACTGAGTTCCACGATGACACCCCCCACAGTACTGTCATACTACTATAGTGTCATACTGTCATACTATCATAGTGTCATAGTGTCATACTGTCATACCCCGGACATCTGGTATTCATTCTCATCGTGATTTCAAGCCCAATTTCACTGTCATCGTGCCAATCCCAGATTACCCCCGATGACACACATACGGACGCATAGGCATATCGGCTCACGCTGTGCCTCCGGGCACAACTCTCCCCCCTTAGGAGTGGTCTACCTCCTGGGATCACTCCGCTAAGGTACCCATCTAAGTTCCAGTTCTTAGGTTTTCTGGTTCCTTGTTGTTTCCAGTTCTTAGGTTCTCTGGTCCCTCTTCGAGCATAGTTTGCCTGCCGCTACCAGGGCACCACTTTCAAGAAGAAGGGTGCCACTTGGAATCTAAAGCGGGTCTTCAGTGTCGCGGAGGCGTAAATGTCGGAAAAGTTGTCGTAGCAGAAGTGCTGGCACGGGATATACACTCGCAGATCGACCTGCTCCAGTCTGCTGCGGGTGAGGTCCAAGCTGAGCAGTCTCTGGATGAGCACCGGTTGCCCATTCGCACGCACACGGTGTTGAAGTAGTACAGCGTAGCAGGGGCGAGGGTGGTGCTGAGTTCGTCCATATGCAGGTGGGTTTCATGTACTGCGTACCGTACATGCAATAGGTACACCACCAGCGGTGGGGGAAGCTGACGCATCATAGGGCGAAGCCGTAGCGCGTTAGGGAAGCGACCTCTGGGGTTTTCCATGAACCAATGTTTTGGCCCCAGGTAGTCAATGATCTGCAATGCTCGTCGTACGATTTTGTCAGCCTGGGGAAGGTCAGGGGGTCCACCAGTGGTGCGCGCTTGACTGTACTGCCTGCAGGGGGGACTTGCCCAAATGACATCGAAGAATCCAGGCGGGTATTGTTTGTAGTCCCATTGCAGGATGTCACACACATGAGTGGGTTGCCAGATATGCCCGGAGTCGAGGGTCACTACTGAAGCGGAGGGGAAGCAATTTAGGAATTCCCTCTCTACTGAGCCAGTACCGCTGAAAAGTACGAGAATCCTGGGCGTGCGGGTTGCTTTTGCTGTATCGCCAGCAGCTCTGTCACCAGTGCCAACGACCCATCTTCCACGCGCTCCTGGCGTTCCCACGGCAGGGGGGTATCATCTTCCATCTGTTCGAGCTGGTCCAGTTCATCGCAGGGATTAGTGATGAGGTGGGCCAGTGGCATTCCGGCTTGAGCGGAGTGACGGCCACGCTGCTCGCGTCGCCGAGTGGCTTCGTCGCGAACTTGCGCTTCCATGTGCAGTCTCGCTTGCTCGAATTCACGAAGCTGTTGAAGTGGACTTCCGCGTTCAAGTTTGTCACGCGTCCTCCATTGGTCGTGAGCTTTGGAGTAGCCAGTCCAGCGAACCTTCCACTCTTCCACCTCCTTTCCTCGAACAGACCGCACTCGACGTGCAAGGATGCGCTCAACGTGTGCTTCCTTCTGACCGTCCACTACCACCTCTTCAGGTACTGCTAGGTGATCGCGTGCGGCAAAAGCATCTTGACCGCTGGTGTACGGTTTGAGGCGATGTTGAGCGAAAACGTCGTGAATCCGCCAGTGAGGAGGGAGGCGTAGGCGGTAGGCTACTGGAGCTCCTCTGTCGGCCTCTGGCATGGTCATCTGTACATCGCTGAAGAAGCGTTCGGTCACGGGAACTGGTCCATGCCAGCGCTTGGTCAGCTTCCTACAGATGGAGCGATCCATCACCTTCTCCGTAAGGTGTTTCGCCTCTATCCAGACCAGATCTCCAACAGCATACTCCCGCTGCCCGTGCCTGCGATCAAACTGTTCGCGCTGTCGCTGTTGAGCCAGCTCTAACCGCTGTCTGGCGTCCCGCAGCTGCGACGAAAATTTCACGGCCACTTCGTGTGCAGTGCCTACTCCCCCAGTTCGTCGTCCAGCGGTGGACTGTGCGGCCTCCAGGAAAAGGTCCAACTGCGACAGCGGCGAGAACCCGAACACCAGTTCAAATGGCGTGAAGCCAGTAGATTCACTCCTGGAGTCATTGATCGCGAACTCCACGTTAGTGGTGAACAGATCCCAGTTCTCCACATTGGCGTCTACAAAGGACCTGAGCATGTCCTCAATAACCCTGTTGCTGTGTTCCGCCTGGCCGTCAGACCGAGGGTTGTACGGCGTGGTACGAGCCACTTTCACACCCATCAGTCTCATGAGTTCCTGCCAGAAAGCATCTTGAAATCGTGGGTCACGATCAGAGACAATCTTCATAGGCGCGCCATGTAAGCGCCACACCGAGTCAAAGTAGATTCTGGCCACCACAGCTGCGGAGCTGTCGCCGAAGTTCATCGGCACAACGTGGACCATCTTTGTCAGCTTGCAGGTGAAGGCCACGAAAGCATCATTGCCTCTCTCTGACACCGGCAGGCCGGTGACGAAGTCCACCGCGACATCCTGCCATGGCCTGTTCGGGATGCTGTGAGGGTTTAGCAACCCATCCGGGTAAGTTCCCCGCGGTCTCGCTGATTGGCACACTGCGCAGGATGCAACCCAGGTGCCCACATCTTCCGCGGCACCACGCCAATAGAAGCGTCGCAGCACCCTCTCCAGAGTCTTGTCTCGCCCAGTGTGACCCGAGGACAATGACTCATGAGCATGGCGAATCTGCTGCGGTCCTCCAAACCACTTCACCCACTAGCCTGAAGTCCTGTAGGCATTGGTGTGGTGCCGCCTTCACTTTCTCTCTTAGTGAACGAAGTGTCCCCTCTCGGGTGTACTCCGCTTTCAACGCGCGCAGGAACTTTGAGTCCGACTGCTGGGAGGCTGCGTCTCTGAAGTCTGCCGCCTCACCTGTCCTTATCACAGCGGGGGCTGTTCGCGGATGCCTCACGCGTGCTGGTTGTGGTTTGGCGGGAGGGGCGTGTACTATCAGAACAGGCCAGCGAAGGTCGAAGGCCCTCCCATCCGGGTTCTCGAAGAACTGATTGGGCTCGCCCTTGTCATCGTGAGTAGGGATGACCTCCACAATCTGCATATTGGCCTTTCTGAAAAGTTTGCGCCACGCGGGGAGCTTGGACTGGTGATCTGGTAGAACGAAGACTGCTGAGGTGTTCTCTGGGTCTGCCTTCCAATCTGCGATATACTTGTTCAAGATCGCCTCCACAGTAATGCACTTGGAGTTGTATGGAGGGTTACACCAAACCCGAAGGCCCCTCCATTTCTCTGAAAGGCAGTCTGTCCAGAATCTATCCGCCTGTCTGTTGCGGCCGTCACAACAGGCGTCCACATCGAAGGGTCCAAATTTCTCGGCGTACTTCGAGGAGTACTCTGCTCGGACACGCCAATTCTGTGAGTCCTCTGGGGGAGCCTGCCGTTTCTGTGGGTGAAGGACCGGGGATGGAGTTGACTGTTGGGGCGTCTGCTGCGGGGTTGGTGAGCTCGTTGGCACCTTCTCAGTGGGCGCCTCCGATGCGTCAGCTCGTGACGTAGGCGTTCGCGTCTTTGGTGACGCCAACTGCGGAGGCGTTGGGGTCGTAGAGGCCTTCCCAACGCGTGACATACTCCTCGTTATCCTTATCTGGGGTGGAGCTCTATCAGGGGGTTTGTGTGGAGCTTCTACCGGCTTCGCGCTATCAGCTGCAGGCCAGTCAGGCATGTCGAAGTCGAGGTGATCCTCCTTCGTTCCCTTATAGAGCTTCGGGTTAACGAGAGCGATGGTCTCCCCCATGTCCATGGCCTGTTCCGCCACGGAGAGGGTCTCCACTGCTGAGAGCCAACAGTCAACAGTCTGGGCCCAGTGGGGATGAGCTGCGGGTGGTGAGCTGGAGAAGTCTTCAGACTCCAGCGTTGCCAGGGGGTCTTTCGGTAGATCTGAGGTGGGGTCGATCACCCCTGCCTCCTTCAACCCCTCACGCACGTCCTTGTCTTTGAAGTCGGGTCTTCTGGACAGGGCGTCCGGTACCAGCAGCAGCGCTCCTTTGATGTACTCCATTCTCGGGACTCCCACCTCCACCAGATCCATGTACCAGCGTGCCTGTCTGCGGCTAAGCTCCCTGCCAGGTTCCATCAGCCATTCAAGGGGGCGGTGATCACCCTGGATGCGGAAGTTGAGGTAATGCTGATGGTGAAGATGAGGTAATGCCGCCAGGTAACGGTGGTACAGTGGTGTAGAGCACCTAGCTCACGCTCGCCGGTGTGATAATTCTGCTCGGCGGCTGAGAACTGGCGGCTCTCGTATGCTATCACGCGCAGCCCAAGACCATCTCCATTGTCTTGCATCAGTACTCCCCCAAGAGCGATGCCGCTAGCATCCGTCTGCACCACGAAAGGTGCTGTGCCGTCTGCGGCACCCTTAATGTTGGGCAAGGCGAGCACTGGCGCTGAGGTGAGGGCCTTCTTCAGCTCCTCGAAGGCCCACTGCTGCATGGGACCCCACTCCTAGGGTACGTCCGACTTGGTCAACCGGGTGAGGGGCTGAGCGATCTCGGAGAAGCAGTGGATGAACCTGCGGTAATACCCCGCCAGGCCCAAGAACTGCCTGACGTGGGTAACCGTTTCCAGCTCAGGCCAGTCCCTCACTGCAGCCACCTTGTCCTGTTGGGGTCTGCAGCCATCTGCGGAGATACAGTGGCCAAGGAACCGCAAGGATTTCTTCAACAGTTGGCACTTGGACCTCTTGAGGAAGACGCCCTTCTCTCTGCATGTCAGGAGCAGTTGCTTGACGTGTTCGTAGTGCTCTGCAGCGGTGTTGCTGAAGACGACCACATCATCGATGAAGATCCGGACAAATGGGAGATGGCCCAAGGCCCGCTGCATCCGTCGCTGGTACCGAGACGGTGAATTCTGCAGCCCCTGCGGCATGACCAACCACTCATATGACCCCATCTGGGTGGTGAAGGCGGTCTTCTCGACATCTCCTGGTGCCATCGGTACTTGCCTGAAGCCATCCACCGCGTCGAACGAAGAGAAGAACTTCGCACCCTGCATCTCGTCGAACATCATCTGGATGTCTGGGAGAGGATACTTGTCCTTAACTGTCTGGCGGTTGAGGAGCCGGTAATCGATCACCAGTCGCAGCTCCTTGGGGTTCCCCGGTTTGGGGACCATCAGACAGGGAGCTGCATAAGGGCTGGAAGAGGGTCGGATGTAGCCCTTGGACATCAGAGTCTCCACGCGTTCTCGAAGTTGGCGGAGTTCCTCTGCAGACTTCTTGTAGATGCGCTGGCAGGGCGGCCCCTTCTTGCTCAGCTCAGGGTCCAGGTTAATGTTGGCTTCATCTTGGGGGTCATGTCTGAGCCCATCGGTGTTCGGTAGGGCAGTCGTCATCTCCTTTTTGTACTCCTCACCCCAGAAGTCCTGAAACTTGAGGATCCACTCAGGGCTCACTTCTGCATCTTCAGTATCCGCAGCGGGTTCGGCGTTCTCAGAGTCGATAGCTGTGGCTGCAAAGGCAGAAGCGGTATCATCGGGGGACTTCTCGGCCACCATGAGCCAGGCGGGTTGTATCTCCGGGTCGTCATTGCCGCGTAGCTTCTGCGTCTCCGCGTACACCAGGTACTTCTTCAGCTGGGCAGGGGTTAGGAACACCTCATCCACCAATCCCGCGCAGGCCGTGCCCTTCGGAGACCTGTCCCCAGATGCTTTCCCAGGAGAACAGCCTGTGATGGTGACGCGATCCCCAATCTTACCACTGCGGGACTTCCTGAGGAAGGAGACGGAGCCATTCCCTTCATAGCCCAGAGTGACAGGAGAGTGACTGCGCAGCCACCTTCCGCCAAGGATAACATCCACCTGTATGCCCAATGGTAGAATCCGGAGGGCAAGGGCGTTCTCCGTATAGGTGCCCGTGGTGGTGTGCGTGTTAAACTTGGCGTACGCGGTGGCGCCAGTGATCTTCACAGATCCATCCGCCAGGGTGACTCGCATCTCGGAGCCGGCTCGTGTCGTGAGGCCACATCGTTTAGCGCTCTGCTCCGAGATGAAGTTGTCAGAGGCCCCCGAGTCGATCAGCACCTTGACCGTGTGCCCTCTGAGGGTTGCATAGAATACCAGCAGTAGCGGTCCTTCTTCGTCATGTGCCGCTGCGAGGGTACCCTCGATGTCGGTCTTCCACTGAAATCCCCCATCTGTGCGTATGCTTTTGCACTTGAGGTTGGGGAGGAGGTTGTCCGAGGCCTCGCGGCATTCTTCCAACGTTTGCCTACACGCGGCGTAGAACTCCTCATCCAGCAAATCAACATCTTCAGTCGGATGACTGACGAGGTTGTCTACACTCGCCGTCAGCAGGGTGCCCGCTGAGGTGCATTCGCTCGAGGTGGGGCTGACATGAGTGGTGTCGCTGGTGGTAGGGCTCACATGGGTGGTGTCACTGGTAGTAGGGCTCACATGAGTAGTGCCACTGGTGGTAGGGCTTACATGGGTAGTGCCGCTCACTGTGGGGCTCACGTGGGTAGTGCCGCTTGTTGTGGGGCTTGCATGGGTAGCGACACTATTGATGAGACTGCCATGGGTGAGGGGATCCTCGTCATGCTGAGGGCTGCCAGTAGGGGAGTTGTGGGCGAGTTGGTGGGAGCTCTGGTGGTCAGTTCTCGCCTCAGGGGTCCCAGCTGCTGCCATCTGCTGGGTGAAGCAGAGCGAATTGACTGAGGACTCCTCTTCCATCACCTCAGGGTCTTCAGCGATGGGGGGGCTGTCGAGACGGGGCGGCGCTTCATCTGCTTCATGCGTTCTGACGGTGGTCATCTGTTGGGTGAAGCAAAGCGAGCTGGGTGTGGAGGTCTCCTCTACCTCTGAGCAGTAGGATGAACCTTCGGGGTTTCCTCCCGGAGTGGCCGGCGCGTTATCATGGTGCGAAGATGTAGTCTCTGTTGTGGGCTCGGCCAGCGAGGATGATGGAGGGGATGTTCCCAAGGGGCTGGGACCCAGCTTCCTCATCTTGTACTGGTGTACTGCGTGCAGACTGCACCAGGCGCCAGGTAGACCCACATCTCCCGCTGTCCCAGGTATCGTGCCCACTTCAGTGTCCAGGGTGCAGAGGGATGTCGAAGTTCTCGCTGCTGCTCTTCGTGCGCCCTCCTTTTCCCACAGCCTGCTACCTGGGGAAGAGTCTGGACTCGAAGTGGCGATTGCCTTTTGCTGCTCGGCGGGCGACAGCTCTCTCCAAGCCGCGTAGAGGTCGTGGGAGCTGGTGTTAGAGGGTTCGGGGACTTGCTGGCGACCGTCGTGTGAGAGGAGGTGCCACAATGCTATGCGCTGATGGCCCTCCTTGCGATCTTGAGGTTCGCGGGCAATGCGTATCCTCTCTGCCAGCTGGTTGGCGCGGTTCACGCGCTCCTTTGGCGATCGACTCCCAGAGTGTATGCGGCTGCGGGCGCGCTCCGACATCTTATCCACCAGGTCCTTGGCAGCCTCTGGGGATTTGCGCAGAGCTCTGCGGACCTTTTGCATGGCGACCTCGAGGGGGAGGGAGTACAGATCTCTCTTCCAGTGCCACGCAGCTAGCCTTTTCCGTGGGTCTGCGAGGTTGGACTGATAGATGGGCAGTGGTAAGACAACACGCGGTCGGGG
>LGRX02031875.1:0-24147 GCA_001247695.2 Cymbomonas tetramitiformis | reverse complement strand
TTGAGCCAGCTCTAACCGCTGTCTGGCGTCCCGCAGCTGCGACGAAAATTTCACAACCACTTCGTGTGCGGTGCCTACTCCCCCAGTTCGTCGTCCAGCGGTGGACTGTGCGGCCTCCAGGAAAAGGTCCAACTGCGACAGCGGCGAGAACCCGAACACCACTTCAAATGGCGTGAAGCCAGTAGATTCACTCCTGGAGTCATTGATCGCGAACTCCACGTTAGTGGTGAACAGATCCCAGTCCTCCACATTGGCGTCTACAAAGGACCTGAGCATGTCCTCAATAACCCTGTTGCTGTGTTCCGCCTGGCCGTCAGACCGAGGGTTGTACGGCGTGGTACGAGCCACTTTCACACCCATCAGTCTCACGAGTTCCCGCCAGAAAGCATCTTGAAACCGCGGGTCACGATCAGAGACAATCTTCATAGGCGCGCCATGTAAGCGCCACACCGAGTCAAAGTAGATTCTGGCCACTACAGCTGCGGAGCTGTCGCCGAAGTTCATCGGCACAACGTGGACCATCTTCGTCAGCTTGCAGGTGAAGGCCACGAAAGCGTCATTGCCTCTCTCTGACACCGGCAGGCCGGTGACGAAGTCCACCGCGACATCCTGCCATGGCCTGTTCGGGATGCTGTGAGGGTTTAGCAACCCATCCGGGTAAGTTCCCCGCGGCCTCACTGATTGGCACACTGCGCAGGATGCAACCCCGGTGCCCACATCTTCCGCGGCACCACGCCAATAGAAGCGTCGCAGCACCCTCTCCAGAGTCTTGTCTCGCCCAGTGTGACCCGAGGACAATGACTCATGAGCATGGCGAATCTGCTGCGGTCCTCCAAACCACTTCACCCACTAGCCTGAAGTCCTGTAGGCATTGGTGTGGTGCCGCCTTCACTTTCTCTCTTAGTGAACGAAGTGTCCCCTCTCGGGTGTACTCCGCTTTCAACGCGCGCAGGAACTTTGAGTCCGACTGCTGGGAGGCTGCGTCTCTGAAGTCTGCCGCCTCACCTGTCCTTATCACAGCGGGGGCTGTTCGCGGATGCCTCACGCGTGCTGGTTGTGGTTTGGCGGGAGGGGCATGTACTATCAGAACAGGCCAGCGAAGGTCGAAGGCCCTCCCATCTGGGTTCTCGAAGAACTGATTGGGCTCGCCCTTGTCATCGTGAGTAGGGATGACCTCCACAATCTGCATATTGGCCTTTCTGAAAAGTTTGCGCCACGCGGGGAGCTTGGACTGGTGATCTGGTAGAACGAAGACTGCTGAGGTGTTCTCTGGGTCTGCCTTCCATTCTGCGATATACTTGTTCAAGATCGCCTCCACAGTAATGTGCTTGGAGTTGTATGGAGGGTTACACCAAACCCGAAGGCCCCTCCATTTCTCTGAAAGGCAGTCTGTCCAGAATCTATCCGCCTGTCTGTTGCGGCCGCCAAAGTCACAACAGGCGTCCACATCGAAGGTCCAAATTTCTCGGCGTACTTCGAGGAGTACTCTGCTCGGACACGCCAATTCTGTGAGTCCTCTGGGGGAGCCTGCCGTTTTTGTGGGTGAAGGACCGGGGATGGAGTTGACTGTTGGGGCGCCGGCTGCGGGGTTGGTGAGCTCGCTGGCACCTTCTCAGTGGGCGCCTCCGATGCGTCAGCTCGTGACGTAGGCGTTCGCGTCTTCGGTGACGCCAACTGCGGAGGCGCGGGGGTCGTAGAGGCCTTCCCAGCGCGTGACATACTCCTCGTTATCCTTATCTGGGGTGGAGCTCTATCAGGGGGTTTGTGTGGAGCTTCTACCGGCTTCGCGCTATCAGCTGCAGGCCAGTCAGGCATGTCGAAGTCGAGGTGATCCTCCTTCGTTCCCTTATAGAGCTTCGGGTTAACGAGAGCGATGGTCTCCCCCATGTCCATGGCCTGTTCCGCCACGGAGAGGGTCTCCACTGCTGAGAGCCAACAGTCAACAGTCTGGGCCCAGTGGGGATGAGCTGCGGGTGGTGAGTTGGAGAAGTATTCGGACTCCAGCGTTGCCAGGGGGTCTTTCGGTAGATCTGAGGTGGGGTCGATCACCCCTGCCTCCTTCAACCCCTCACGCACGTCCTTGTCTTTGAAGTCGGGCCTTCTGGACAGGGCGTCCGGCACCAGCAGCAGCGCTCCTTTGATGTACTCCATTCTCGGGACTCCCACCTCCACCAGATCCATGTACCAGCGTGCCTGTCTGCGGCTAAGCTCCCTGCCAGGTTCCATCAGCCATTCAAGGGGGCGGTGATCACCCTGAATGCGGAAGTTGGTGAAGATGAGGTAATGCCGCCAGGTAACGGTGGTACAGTGGTGTAGAGCACCTAGCTCACGCTCGCCGGTGTGATAATTCTGCTCGGCGGGTGAGAACTGGCGGCTCTCGTATGCTATCACGCGCAGCCCAAGACCATCTCCATTGTCTTGCATCAGTACTCCCCCAAGAGCGATGCCGCTAGCATCCGTCTGCACCACGAAAGGTGCTGTGCCGTCTGCGGCACCCTTAATGTTGGGCAAGGCGAGCACTGGCGCTGAGGTGAGGGCCTTCTTCAGCTCCTCGAAGGCCCACTGCTGCATGGGACCCCACTCCTAGGGTACGTCCGACTTGGTCAACCGGGTGAGGGGCTGAGCGATCTCGGAGAAGCAGTGGATGAACCTGCGGTAATACCCCGCCAGGCCCAAGAACTGCCTGACGTGGGTAACCGTTTCCAGCTCGGGCCAGTCCCTCACTGCAGCCACCTTGTCGTGTTGGGGTCTGCAGCCATCTGCGGAGATACAGTGGCCAAGGAACCGCAAGGATTTCTTCAACAGTTGGCACTTGGACCTCTTGAGGAAGACGCCCTTCTCCCTGCATGTCAGAAGCAGTTGCTTGACGTGTTCGTAGTGCTCTGCAGCGGTGTTGCTGAAGACGACCACATCATCGATGAAGATCCGGACAAATGGGAGATGGCCCAAGGCTCGCTGCATCCGTCGCTGGTACTGAGACGGCGAATTCTGCAGCCCCTGCGGCATGACCAACCACTCATATGACCCCATCTGGGTGGTGAAGGCGGTCTTCTCGACATCTCCTGGTGCCATCGGTACTTGCCAGAAGCCATCCACCGCGTCGAACGAAGAGAAGAACTTCGCACCCTGCATCTCGTCGAACATCATCTCGATGTCTGGGAGAGGATACTTGTCCTTAACTGTCTGGCGGTTGAGGAGCCGGTAATCGATCACCAGTCGCAGCTCCTTGGGGTTCCCCGGTTTGGGGACCATCAGACAGGGAGCTGCATAAGGGCTGGAAGAGGGTCGGATGTAGCCCTTGGACATCAGAGTCTCCACGCGTTCTCGAAGTTGGCGGAGTTCCTCTGCAGACTTCTTGTAGATGCGCTGGCAGGGCGGCCCCTTCTTGCTCAGCTCAGGGTCCAGGTTAATGTTGGCTTCATCTTGGGGGTCATGTCTGAGCCCATCGGTGTTCGGTAGGGCAGTCGTCATCTCCTTTTTGTACTCCTCACCCCAGAAGTCCTGAAACTTGAGGATCCACTCAGGGCTCACTTCTGCATCTTCAGTATCCGCAGCGGGTTCGGCGTTCTCAGAGTCGATAGCTGTGGCTGCAAAGGCAGAAGCGGTATCATCGGGGGACTTCTCGGCCACCATGAGCCAGGCGGGTTGTATCTCCGGGGGTCGTCATTGCCGCGTAGCTTCTGCGTCTCCGCGTACACCAGGTACTTCTTCAGCTGGGCAGGGGTTAGGAACACCTCATCCACCAATCCCGCGCAGGCCGTGCCCTTCGGAGACCTGTCCCCAGATGCTTTCCCAGGAGAACAGCCTGTGATGGTGACGCGATCCCCAATCTTACCACTGCGGGACTTCCTGAGGAAGGAGACGGAGCCATTCCCTTCATAGCCCAGAGTGACAGGAGAGTGACTGCGCAGCCACCTTCCGCCAAGGATAACATCCACCTGTATGCCCAATGGTAGAATCCGGAGGGCAAGGGCGTTCTCCGTATAGGTGCCCGTGGTGGTGTGCGTGTTAAACTTGGCGTACGCGGTGGCGCCAGTGATCTTCACAGATCCATCCGCCAGGGTGACTCGCATCTCGGAGCCGGCTCGTGTCGTGAGGCCACATCGTTTAGCGCTCTGCTCCGAGATGAAGTTGTCAGAGGCCCCCGAGTCGATCAGCACCTTGACCGTGTGCCCTCTGAGGGTTGCATAGAATACCAGCAGTAGCGGTCCTTCTTCGTCATGTGCCGCTGCGAGGGTTCCCTCGATGTCGGTCTTCCACTGAACTCCCCCATCTGTGCGTATGCTTTTGCACTTGAGGTTGGGGAGGAGGTTGTCCGAGGCCTCGCGGCATTCTTCAAACGTTTGCCTACACGCGGCGTAGAACTCCTCATCCAGCAAATCAACATCTTCAGTCGGATGACTGACGAGGTTGTCTACACTCGCCGTCAGCAGGGTGCCCGCTGAGGTGCATTCGCTCGAGGTGGGGCTGACATGAGTGGTGTCGCTGGTGGTAGGGCTCACATGGGTGGTGTCACTGGTAGTAGGGCTCACATGAGTAGTGCCACTGGTGGTAGGGCTTACATGGGTAGTGCCGCTTACTGTGGGGCTCACGTGGGTAGTGCCGCTTGTTGTGGGGCTCGCATGGGTAGCGACACTATTGATGGGACTGCCATGGGTGAGGGGATCCTCGTCATGCTGAGGGCTGCCAGTAGGGGAGTTGTGGGCGAGTTGGTGGGAGCTCTGGTGGTCAGTTCTCGCCTCAGGGGTCCCAGCTGCTGCCATCTGCTGGGTGAAGCAGAGCGAATTGACTGAGGACTCCTCTTCCATCACCTCAGGGTCTTCAGCGATGGGGTGGCTGTCGAGACAGGGCGGCGCTTCATCTGCTTCATGCGTTCTGACGGTGGTCATCTGCTGGGTGAAGCAAAGCGAACTGGATGTGGAGGTCTCCTCTACCTCTGAGCAGTAGGATGAACCTTCGGGGTTTCCTCCCGGAGTGGCCGGCGCGTTATCATGGTGCGAAGATGTAGTCTCTGTTGTGGGCTCGGCCAGCGAGGATGATGGAGGGGATGCTCCCAAGGGGCTGGGACCCAGCTTCCTCATCTTGTACTGGTGTACTGCGTGCAGACTGCACCAGGCGCCAGGTAGACCCACATCTCCCGCTGTCCCAGGTATCGTGCCCACTTCAGTGTCCAGGGTGCAGAGGGATGTCGAAGATCTCGCTGCTGCTCTTCGTGCGCCCTCCTTTTCCCACAGCCTGCTACCTGGGGAAGAGTCTGGGCTCGAAGTGGCGATTGCCTTTTGCTGCTCGGCGGGCGACAGCTCTCTCCAAGCCGCGTAGAGGTCGTGGGAGCTGGCGTTAGAGGGTTCGGGGACTTGCTGGCGACCGTCGTGTGAGAGGAGGTGCCACAATGCTATGCGCTGATGGCCCTCCTTGCGATCTTGAGGTTCGCGGGCAATGCGTATCCTCTCTGCCAGCTGGTTGGCGCGGTTCACGCGCTCCTTTGGCGATCGACTCCCAGAGTGTATGCGGCTGCGGGCGCGCTCCGACATCTTATCCACCAGGTCCTTGGCAGCCTCTGGGGATTTGCGCAGAGCTCTGCGGACCTTTTGCATGGCGACCTCGAGGGGGAGGGAGTACAGATCTCTCTTCCAGTGCCACGCAGTTAGCCTTTTCCGTGGGTCTGCGAGGTTGGACTGATAGATGGGCAGTGGTAGGACAACACGCGGTCGGGGGCGAAGATCGCGGGGCTCTCCGCGGTTGCTGCCCATAATGGGGGGTCTGTGCCGGGGGACTCGCCGTCCCCTCCGACCCTCGATCCTCGCTTGTGTATAAGCAGGGCCGTCATCAAGAGGTAGTGACGGCTCATCGAAGGGGGTGCTTCCTGCAAGAGGGTGGCTAGACAAGTCATCCCTCGGCGGCGATGGGGCACCAGCTGAGCGGTAGGTGCGTCGCAAGCGGGTCCCAGAGGTGAAGGCCACGCTCTTGGGATGGGGACGTTGGCCCCAAGGGTCTCTGCGTCCTCGGGCGCGTCGGGGTTCCACTGGTTCTGACCGCTTCTCCAGGGCGGAGAGGGTCTGATCATCAGGGCAAGACCTCACTTCCTCGAAGGGCAGGGTCTGGGGCTGGCCGCCGGCCAGTCATTCATCGCTCTCCACCGGGGGAGGCCGTCACCCTCCACAAGCTCGATGCCCGCAAGGGCCGCCAGGGTCTGGTAGCTCTGCTCGTCCTCACAGGTAGCAAGAGCCAAGACCTCCTCGGAGAACTCCTCTGGGACGCCATCCACCGAGGAGATGTCCTCCTGCTGCTCGATGGCCCAAACGACGGCGGCTACAAACCCAGGGGAGTTCGCCAGTCGAGCGGGTGCATTGGCCCTCCACTCCTTGAGTTTAGCCTCGTCCGTACAGTTACGGACGATGTGCTCCGCAGAGCCGCAGGCGAAGCACCGGCGGACTTTCGGAGCGTCGGGGCGGGAGAGGCCAGGTGGTGGTGGCAAAGGGGTCACTGCCGCGGCGACGGTGGTGGCAGGCCCATTCTCCAGCATGGCAAGAGCTGGGCGGCTCGAAGAGGGGGTACGCCTGTAGAAGGGGGTGCGAGGTGGTGGGTTAGCGAAGGAAACAGCACGGGGAGGACGGTCTTGAGAGCGCCTCTGAGCCGCCTCCGTGTCAATGTCACTCTCCACCTCCTCAGCAACTTCCCGAATCTTCAACAAGGCGTTGTGGGTGCCTGGGATGTCGTCAGCGACGGCCTTCCTCTCCCACTCTTCTGGTTTGGAGACATCCAAGTGGATGGCTCTCAGGCGCCGCATCACCTTGGGTGCATATTTCAGCCCTCGGCGGTACGTAGAGAGCATCGACAGGTTGGTCATCTCCACACAATTGGGGACTCTGCCGGCCAGGAAGTTGACGGAGGTCATGCGGGTCTCCAGTCGCGAGAAATACTCCGCCGCGGTCTCGTTCATCGCCTGCTTCAGGGCAATGGCCTCGCCGTGTGCGTTCTCCAGGTAGGCCTGCGTCAGGGAGCACACCGCCATCGTAGGATCGTGAGGAGGACTACGGCCCTTCGGACCAAGCCCCTTTTCACGGCGGACGCCCCTACGGCCTTCGAATTTTTCAATGACCCGTCCGTACTTCTCTCCACGCCAGCCGAGGAGGGGAGGGCGGAAGAGTTCACCGAGCACCTTGCGTACACCTCCAATTACTCGACCGACCTCTGTCGCTTTCTAACACACTATTCGATGAAAATGACATTATCATACGTATCATTTTTGGATTTATATTTCATAAAAATCAGGGTTTAGTGATATTTATGCGCGAAATTTAGGGATACATAAAGGCAACAAGCTAGAAAAGTGCAGTATGCGTACAATGAAAACACCGAAATATGCATACATGTATCATTCTTTATTTAAATGTTTGCTGTGAGCAGAGTACTTTTCACCCTATGCCGTCGAGGCATGACTGATACTATCAGTCAGGGCGGTCGACAAATCTTTAAGCGGCTGCGGTCTCTGCTTCTACGTTTTTTCCCTCAGCAGACTCGTCACCCGTGTATGCTTCCTTCCCCTTCCTCGATTTCTTCTTCTCTATTGGCTTCATCTCGGCATCGGCATCCGGCTCGTCGTTAAGATTTTGCAGCCGTTGCTGCGCAGAGCTGACCATGTACTGGTCCTGGTCGAAATTGATCGCGTTCAAACCACACCTCAAGGCGGCCATGGACGTTGAGCCGACGCCGCAGCAACCGTCGAGAATCCGGTTGAGTGGATGGCCGTCGTCATCCACCTTGTCCGGATCGTCACCGAGCATGTGAACCTGAATTAGCTCAATCAACCGAGCTTGAGGTTTCTGATGGTTATTGACGACGTTGCCATCGCGTTTGAACATCCGGTGAGCGACCGGGAAGCCGCGCATAAGTGACGCGCGGCTGTATGAGTCCATTCTTCCATTGTGACGTTCGTCGTCAGTGCCGTTTTCCTCAGTCAACAGCCGCCATTGCTCAAGCTGGCAAACACTGCAGCGCAAGTGTCGTAGGCGATGACTTCTAGTCATCTCCCTGTCACGAGCTCCTGCAAAATTATAATCAACAAACTTGTAAACGGGAGGCATGTTTTCGTGAGACTTTTAATTGTTCGGACTAGGTGTTTAAGTGTTTGCGCGGTTAATGTTTTCTGGCTGCGTTTCTTCTGTATTTAAGAGAAGTCCGTGCGCGCGTCGTAAACTCGAGTCGGTGACCTAGCGGTTGTCGGCTGTTTTATTTTAAAATTTCAAATAGAAATAAAATAATAAAATAAAGAAGGTAGATTTGAATGAAACTAGTTTTGATGTCATCGATGCCAGTAATATAACAAAGTTCACATTTTACAACAAGAAACTGTGCACAAAAAAATATCTGTCATCGATGACGGAAAGTTTTAATATACAAGAAAACTGAAGGCGAATTACGCAGTCCCCCACTCCCCCATTGTAGAGTCCCCCACTCCCCCATATTTTGTAACGCTTTGAGTTTGCAAATGCGGAGCAAAGCAAGTTATTTTGTTAAACATGTGAAGCTAGAACGCAAGTAAGCATGTCAAGCAAATAAATCAAGTTAGGCAAGTTAGTCTGTTTTCATTTCCAAAATGTTATTTTACTCTAATGTTGATGTTCTCTAGTCAATTAGCACTAGTTCTTCTTCTTCTTCAGACCAACTGGTTCTGCAGGTAGGACAGGTGGCGGATGTTTCACAACTATTTAGGTATTTTTGAAAACAGTCCGTGTGGTAGAACGTTGTCTTGCAACAGCACCCAAGACCCTTCGTGAACTTTTCTCCCTCTTTAATCTCTTCCTGACACACACAGCAAATCTCCAGTTCTACTTTTGCGCCAGGTAGTAACTTTTCAAGTAGTTCATTAAAAGACAGCTGCGCCAGGTGTCTGCGCGGTTGGTCTCTGTGCACAAGCTCGGCTCGATGTGCCAAACACGGAGCGTTCTGAAGAAAAGGAAACATCATCGCAAGAATCTCACTGTCATCTTCATCTTGAACGTCAGTTGCGTACGCTGCGTGCAAGCTTTCTTGGGTGGAGGACATTTTGTTTAACTTTAACTTCAACAAAAAAAACGAAATATTGTGTTCTGAATAAATAACATTTACGACTTAAGTAGCTGAACCCCGTCAGAGAGTCACTGTCACCCGCTTCAGTGAAATAGAATTTGTGTCACTGCGCGTGCGAAAAAGTGTCACCGCGCGTGCGACGCTAGACGCGTCAGCGAGCCAGAATTTTTCGCTAAGTCTAAGACAGGGTCGTTGTGACACAGTGTCACCGCGTGTGTCAGTGAAATAGAATTTGTGTCACTGCGCGTGCGAAACAGTGTCACCGCGTGTGCGACGCTCGACGCGTCAGCAAGCCAAAATTTTCGCTAAGTCTAAGACAGGGTCGTCGTGAAAATAGCTACTTCCAAAATAATTTTATTGAGCTCTAACTTGAGAAGTAAGGTACAGTTCCGTGAATATTTTTGCAACCATGGCTTCAGCTGCTGGAAGAAGGACTCCATTTCTCCAATTGACTGCTGCAAGGAAAAGTAGTACCGACGATCCTGGCACGATGAGCATCGAGGCAATTTACGCGCGAATGTTTCTTCGTACTGAGGCACAGTTTCCTTTGAAGGATTGCTCCTTTACTGACAACCCGCGTGGGCACCCTCACAAGGGGGAGGAGTGCATGAAGCGCATTGCAGCGGTTGGGTTCGACCCCACATGCGACATGCTCATGTACGAGACTCCTGGAAAGCAGTAAGTGTTTTTTCTTTCTCTAATTAAGTATTATGTTTTTATTTCTTGCGAGTGTTGTCACTAAAAATAACTTTTGAGCAGGACAAAGTGCATGGCAATCGACGGCCATGGCAGGAACGAAGGCTTCAAGATTGCTCTTAGTCATGGAGCCATTGTTGCAGGCGAACAAGTGCCTCCTGGTGACAATCGGTTTACGCAGTGCAAAGTTCAGGTACTTCCCCTGTTCTTCGGGTTTGAACTTTATTTCTTACATGTTTACTTTATTTATTTCCGTCATCGATGACGGAAATATCTTACAGGTGCAAAAATACAGGTTAGTTTAGCGGCTGTCTGCTGTTTTTGTCATCGATGACGGAAATATGTTTTTGCACGCTTTCGGAGTTGTGTTTTAAAAAGCAAGACGGTTGTTTTTGGTGTGAGTTTACCGTCATCGATGACGGAAACATGTTCTAGAGGCAAAACTACAGTTTATTTTAGCCAGGGTCAGCTGTTCCTGTCATCGATGACGGAAATATTTTACTGTAGGTCTTCACATCTTTGCTTGCCGCGGTGAGTCAAGGAAAAGTTTTCACCGAAACTCTCTAGCACTTTGTTACCGTTTAACAGTGGTTGAGCTCTTTGTTTCTTTTCCTGTGTAAGATGTGGGCGCGATGAGAGTTTCTTTTCTTGTAACAGCGTTTGAATCTAACTCGATGTTTCCTAACAGATATTTTCCAAGGACATTACTCCGCTTGAAATAAACTTTTTGGCTGGCTCTCGCTTGGTAGCTAATGTAAAATGTTCAAAGACGTACACGTTTTACAGCAAGTTCACGTTTTTCAAACGTCACATGCGGAACTGGCCTTCTCTTCATGGTGGCAAGAAGCCAACTGGTCCTGGGATGAAGGCTGAGCTTGGAGTAATTGACAAAGAGGAGTACACCGAGTATTTTTTCAAGAAGTTAATCAACATCTACGACGTGCTGAAGTTGGACCCTCGCTTGGAGCAGTGTGTTGCAACGAACTGTCAAGCACTAGGACAGTACTCGCCTTTCGGATTCGCGAGCCTCTACTCTAACGGGCAATTGGCTAAACTTTCTTCAGCTCAAAAGGTACAAACCGTTTGTAACATTGTATACTTGATTTAGGCAAGTTGGTTTCTTACAGTATTTTCCCTTTCAGGTCAAGGTTTTTGAGGAGACTTGTCTCAATGTGGAGTACTGGAAACCTGTGAAAGATGGAGAGCGACCTCAATGGCTACCAAACAAGAAGACGCAGGACCCCTCGGTTCCCGTAATCTCCTCAGCAAGGAAGTTCACAGACCACTGTACAGTCACGAAGTTGCGGGAGGATGTTGAGTCTGAGGTGAAGAGCCTTTTGAAGAAGGACAAGCCGACTTACAACGAGACGAATGCGAACGCTTGGTTTGACATGCTTCGAACCGGCAGGTAAACACTTTTTGATTAACTTCGTGGTATTTTTCACAAAACAAATCTCTAAGTACAACTGATGTTTCATGCTGGACAACGATCTGTTCTTGTTCGATAACAAGCCACCAGCCTCCCACACAGCTTGCAGGATGACGGAGGACGAGATTGCCAAGAAGAAGTCAATGCTGTTCGGGAAGTTCAAGAAGGCAGCTGGGTGGAAGGAGGTCGGTAAGACCGTTCTCTCACCAACTCCATCCAACGTGAGCAACTTGGTTTCTGGAACCAACGACGAGGAAGAGCGAGGCCGATGATGCCGCTGACAAGAACGGCGACGAAGAAGATGCGGACAAGAACGACGACGAAGAAGATGCTGAGAAGGAATGGGAAGATGCTGAATATGATTTGGAGAGTCACAAGGGAGCCGAAGATGAGCAGGAGGCAGAGTTTGAGGAAGAAGCAGAAGAGGCGCTGACGACACAGGATCAGCACGCAGGGCTCTGCTCTCTAGAGGGTGCTACTCCAACTCAGACTCCGACAAAGTCTGACCCGCCCACACGGGATCCAGAGTCCGCTAAGCGCATCCGTGCGATGCTGGATGCCCCCTACGAGCCTGAAAGTGTACAGCATCTTATTGGCGGTGTGGTCCCCTCTTTCTCTTTTCAAAGTTGTTTACCAATTGACAGGGCATATATCTTACCGTGGCGGGCCGGCCCGGGGCCGTAGCGTGTCACACCGGGCCGAAAGCGGGCCGGGATTGAATCAGGCTGCGGGCCGTAGACAAACGGTGAAAATCTCGAAATGTTACGTGAAATTTTTGATTTGCATGATATTCCCATACTTAAAATTTTAAAAAATCGCCTGCGGCGGGCAATTTTAGAGACTGGCCGGACTGGCCTAAACCGGGCCTGAAACTTTTGCAACTGCGGCCCGCAAAATAATTTAGAAGATATATTCTCTGCCAATTGACATTCGTGCAATCTAACAGCTCGAGGGTAACTGTTTGTTTGACACACAGACAGGGAAGAGCAAGCAGCGATGGTGAAGTTGGTAAGGGTCGCGGTCAAAGCCGCTTCCAAAAAGTTCAATAAGTTGCGAACGAAGCTCCAGCTCCAACATGGCAGCAGCTGGTCGATGATGCCGAAGGCTGCAAAGAAACGGTTAAAAGAGTCTCACTTGGAAGTTTCGCAGGCAAAGCTTCACCGCTCTCAAATCTTCCAGTCCGTCAAGGAGGCAAGGTTGAAGGAACAACAGATGCGTGGCAGCGGAGAAGCACATGCGAAAGAGGGACCAGAATGTTCAGGAGCAAAAGACTTTGCAGAAGGTGAAGAAGATTCCGACGTTGAAGGCGAAGTTGAAGGAGCTTCGGGGCAAGAGCAAGACGAGGGAGACGAGGATGAGGATCCTCTTCGACCTACATCTGGTAAGGAGGAGGTACGGCTTTGTCGAACCCGCCAAGATACATGTTGTTAGGGTTGAAGACGAACAAGATGGGGGAGTGGGGGAGTAGTCCATTGTAAATATGTTTTTTTTTACTGTATATTTGAACAGTACCAAAAGACTTTGTTATCGATGACGAAGTGATGTGTTTTTTTACTTGGATTGGTACGTTGAATGTGTCTGGGTAAACTGCCTGTCATTGATGCCGGTGACATTACTTTTCATCATTTACACGTGAAGAAATATGCAGTCACTACCATCCTCGTCATCGATGACAAGGATATTTTCTAACTCTGAATCGACCAACAAAAAACACATGGTCTCGCTGTTTTGTCATCGATGACAAGTCGTTTCTGAAAAGTAAATACAAGATTTAAATATGGTTTTCCATGGCTTTGTTTTGCAGCGATATTTTGGAGGAGAAGGTTTCGTCCTTGGAAGCCTTTGGGTTCCGAGTTTGGTTAAGCCTACCTCAGACTACGGCTACACTGAGTTTACTCTGCGTGCCGCCATTGACCGCGACGGAAACATGTGGGCCAGTCAAGAAGGGGACGTGCCTACGGAGCTGATGAAGTTCATGGCCGAGAACCCTCTCGAAACTCTGGAGAAGGGATTCTTTGTCACCAAGCTAAACGTTGACGTGCCTGAAACAGGGACGGCCAAGGTCCCCCCTACTCGTGTGTACTTCCAGGGACACCTGGAGAACTTCGGCACACGGGCAAACAAGGAGCTGGCTTGGGTGCTACAGAGCGAGATAGATTCTCACGGGCACAGGCATCCCAGCCGTTACTGTGGCCAACTGTGACTGCATGGACAACACGAAGAAGTTGTTGACTGAGTACTTCAACGGTGTGGGCATTGCGGCTGTTATTTCCGATGTTCCCTGGGGTAAAGAGGCCGATGCTGGGTACAACACGACGATCGGCTGGAAGGCTTTCATCCCGAACGTGTGCACGGCCATCTCAGACCACTCGTCCTCTTTGTCTGCGGAGGTGAAGACGGTTGATCTGGCTGCGGTGCCCAAGACGAAGAACATGAATGGCGAAACTAGTTTATGCTTCATCGGGTCCTTGGAAGTTCTGTTGGACATTCACCGTGAGGGAGAGCCGTTTCAGTTCAGTGGGTACAGCAATCTACCTGGTAAGTTGTATTCACATTGTTTTGAGAAGATGTGCCTGCGGTAAGGGAAACACGAGTTGACTTTTGTTGTTGAACAGGCTTCATCACGCAGACGCGCATGATGAAGAAGAAGTACCGCATGAACAGCCCAATCTCTTCCGGACACTACTACACCTGTCTGTCAAAGAGGCCATCGCAGGTGGTGATGGATTGGCGGGAACAATACTTGGTCCAACGCCCCTTCGTGAAAGAGATGGGTGTAGATGTGCTGACCACCACGTACACTGGCAATGTGCTTGGCCCAATCACGCACCAGGAACGAGAGCACATGATGAGGCTTGTGCAAGACAAGCTTCTTGAACAGATGAAGGAGGTTGATCCGGGAGTAACCGCGGAAGAACCTGAATACCAACGCAAGACATCGAGTACCTTAACTCCCATGCAGTTATCTCACGCTTAAACGACATTTAAATCGATCGATTTACCCCCCCACAAACGCCGATTTGGACCCCTTAGACACCCCCTATCAAGGCACTCGATAGCTCAAAATGTGCCTAACGATGCCAAACAGAACTTGGTTGCAAGCACGAACACGTATGTCTTCATATGCACCTTAACAAGCAACGGTCTAGCCGACCATGCCGTAGAAATTCCAAATGCCATAACAGCATAGGAGTTAAGCAAGAGTTTGACCGTGTGAATGCTCCCTTTGCACCGCTGTACACCCAGGACACCTTCACGCACAGGTGCCATGAAACCGGTTGCACCACCTTTGGGGACCAGAAGGTTTGCCCTAAGAACATGAAAACTCTCGTGAAGGGTCAGAAAAACCCAGAGATGATGACGTATTTGACCAGACGTTACACGAAACAGATGGGCAGTTGGTGTCTGACCCCTTCATGGGATCTGGTAAGACCCGAGACATGGTTAGTTTTATGCATTATGCAGCACTTACCTTTTAAGACAAATGCTAACTAAACTGAATATTTGGGGCAGGTTCAACTGGTGTTGGAGCACTCCGAGCCAAGCGTGCATTTTTTGGGATTGAGAGTTGCACCACCAGCTTCTTTGGGGTTGTGTACCACCTTGCTCAGGCACTTGCTGAGATTACCAAGTCAGAGGAGGAATATGCCAGTGAAATATGTTTGATGGTGTGTATATTTTACTATTTTGGCCCGTGAATGCAGCAGACTGTTAAAGTAAACAAGAATAATGGTAAGCCGGTGGCAGCGGTAAAGTGTTGTGCGTGTTCGCAAGTGTGGTCACCAAAATATTGTCCAGTGTGTCACGCATGGTTGTCTAAAATAATGAAACCGTGAAGGTGTTGCGTCCGTGAAAGTATTGGTACGTAAATACACACCTGGAAAATGTGAAACCGGTGGCAGCGGTAAAGTGTTGTGCGTGTTAAAGTGTCGTCACAAAAAAATGTTAGAAATGTGTCCCGCATGGTTTTCAATATTTATGAAAACTGTCGAAAGACTGCCAATAAACTGGAAGTTATTAATTAGAATAATGTTTTAGGAAAACAGTCGGCTGACGGTATAGTTTTATTGGTAGGGAAGAAATATGGAATCACAAAATTTTGTAAAATTACAGCTCTAAAATTCACAATTTTAAATGAATCTTTGGGGAATGAGAACCAACATTTTGTTGATATACCGATAGCTCCCGCAATAATTGAAAACGTTAAGGTGGCTTAAGCCACCCTAAATCGCTGTTAGGGTGGCTTAAGCCACCCGAAGGGTAATAGCCATTCGGATTGAAGCTGTCCACGAGTAAAGCCACTTGTTCTTTTGGAACATCATTGCGCTTTACTCGTGCGCTTTTATCCGCGTGAACATCATCAAATACTTTCTTAGTCCACTCTTTGTCGATCGGCTTGATGGCGGGGAGGAATTCAACCTCCACGCACTCATGAAAAGCGGACGGGTTATTCAAGAAAGTCGCTTCATGAGCAACACGAGTTCGTCGTTGGGATCGCTGTTCCGCATGCAAAGCAAGCATCTCAGCGTCATTGAACTCTTCGTACTTAAACTTGCGCTTCGGCATATCGTACGTATCGCGGTTGGAAAGTTGCAAGTTGAAAAAAACACTCCCCACTGTTCAGAACTGCAAAAACGGACATAAATTGCAAAAACGGTCACGATTCTGCAAAAACCGACACTGGAAAACTCTCCAGCGTGATTGACCTCACGCATCATTATGCCATGACACCATTCGGGTGTCATCGTCATCGTCATGGATTATGGGGTGGGGATGGGGTCTGATTCTGCGTGGCGATTTTATTGAAAGGAATTTTCGCGAATTGATTCCTCCGTTCAACACACCCTGAATGCACTTAAAATAATCATTTGTCCATGAGAAACATACCGATCGGTCGGATTAAATATCTGAGCGACAGTGTCGTTCGTGCGATGGTAGGTGAAGGCCTCGACGAAGACTTGCGCTACTCACCGTCCGAAACGCGGCTATCTGACGGGCGAAACGAATTTGCAGCGTATCGTATGATGAACGATGTGGAGTAGACGTGGCAGAAGATTTTGTTCCTCTCTCCGAACTCTCCAAGACAGCTTTGGGTCACGTTACAAGGGCCGTGTGGCGCCTATACGGCACTATTCTTTAGACGTGGAAATTAAGTGCCCAATTAAACAAGTCATGGTGGCATGCACGTGGAAAGTAGTCAAATCAATACTGGTTCAATTTCCTTTTGAAAGTGGTAGCATGTGGGATTTAATACCTCGAAAACATCCTTCAAATGTGAATAAAAAACGCAGCGCTACAAGCGAGAAATGTTTAGCTACATCATCTATTAGGGCTTGGAAAGACCTTTCCTACGATACCCCATAACATTTCTCGGAGCGCGCGCTTGCTTTTATAATCCTGATAGTGTCGGATTTATATTGGGATTTAATCCCATTAAGTGCGTAATGTCGAAAAGGAAAGCCGGATTTTACGATGAAAATGTGACATTCGAATCCGGGCGTTCCAAATCCGGTTGAGCGCGCCCGAGTCCTTTCCTCCCTTACGGGGTGGCAACCATGGCACTTGGACCAGCCATTCAACCAACCTCTCACCGAACGCGCACATCACTTGGCCATTGTGGCCTACCTTGGCCCATCCTCCCCAACAAGGTTGTGTTGTGCACCAACCCCGTCCTTCGATGCGTCGGTTGACCTCCTAGGCAAATCGACGCAAGAGAGATTGCAATCGAACTGCGATGTCCAATTCCACGAGCAGCGCGCCCTCATGCTCTCGAAGGAAACCCTCGACGCGTTTGCGAGGAACGTTGTGGGGAAAGGAGAAAGTGGGATTGGGCGACTGCGCGGTGGTGGGAGGGGTACACCAAGGGGTGGCCAATGCGGATGGCACGCCCCGGGTGGTGTTCTCCGGGAACTTGGCGTTGAAGGGCGTGGCTTCCTACGACCCTGATGTTCAGCTGAACCCCGTGAACTCGGCCTTACATTGGGGTTATCTCGACTTCGTTACGAAGGAGTTCGTGAAGTACTTTCTAGCGGGCACAGACCTCTCCCCCACGGTGGACGAGGAGCATAAGGAAGTGCTGAAGGTTTTGGTACGCGATGTTGAGAAAGCCTTAGACAATGCCGCGAAGGGACCCCTAGGGAAGGGACAAGCCAAGCGAAAGCGTACATAATAGGCTTACATAATGCTTTATTTGCCATGCTTAGACACTAGCTCAATAGGTGAAAAAACATGTACACTTACAAGTTTATACATATTATTACTTGTTTTTGCAAACAAATATTATTTGTTGCACTTGCTCGGTATCGCTACTAGTCTTTGCTAATTTGTTATATTCTATATTAGCTCGAACTCGACGTTCAAACGTTCATAAATATACAAACTTGCATTGCGCTCGTGCCTCTCGAGAGGCTGTACCAACCTCTGACAAGTTTTAGCGCACTTAGTGCACAACTTGTACGACACAAGGGAGGTGAAGTTCTCGGTCGAGTTTATTTCCCCATCATCGTCGTTTCCATGGTCGTGGAAAACGATGCGAGTGGTTGCGCTCTCCTCGCACCACACCCACGTACCCTGCTTGCGGTTGTCGACAGCGTAGTGGTCGAGCATTGGGAACCAATCGAAAGGAAACTCTAATGGCCGCACGCCAGCCTCCCCATACTCCACCATGCATATGAGGACCTTATGCAACTCGCACCGCTTGTTGGGGCGAGTGAGTCCATAGTGGGGATCCTTGGTAGGGTTCTCGTCTTCCCCGCGCACCACGATGTGCTTCTGCCAAAGGGCTATGCAATTGTATGGGGCGGGTAGGTAGCCTCTGGAAGATTGATAATCCTCGTCCCTATTTATTACTCGATTCATTCTTTTATTTGCGGGTGAAGACTAGATTTATCGATATTTCCTCATCCGGATGGTTTCGTCCCTCATCCGCGAGCTCGCTTGCAAGCAAGCATGCGCAGCGGATGAGGGAACCGTTTACCAAAATATTATCGCATATGTGTTATTTTTCAACATTAATTCGTACAGTCGGAACGGCCAACCACAAATCTCGCTAAGGGCGCGTTCATGTGGGTATATTGAGCGGGATTTTAGGTTTTTCGCGACTTCCAAAAGTAGCGAAAGCGGTTATCATTCTCCGCGATGCGGATACCCACGGACTCAGTAGAAATCTGTGATAATATTAGATACGAATAAATTACTTAGATGGACACATAATCTTAGAAATCTTCACCTGGCTGTACGGGGTCTCACTGCGAGAGAGAGAGAGAGCGCGTTCCGCGTTAAGTTGAAATTGCATAGTTAACAAATAGCATCTGTACATCGCCAAATGCTCAAAGCGACATCTGCTGTAAAATGGGACAGTGATACTGCGAGCATCATACGTATGCCGTATGCGAGAGGTAAATCTGTCAAAAACCAAACCAAATCTTTTGCGTCTCAAAATCACATACCGTACAAAAAAGCAGTCATATGCCATACACCCCATTGTGGCGTACCCCACTTCGACTTTTTCGCGGGTACGCACGATTGAATGCAGATATTGCTACATTTTCAGTGCACGGTGAAGATGAATGAATTTACATTTCCAACGTTTCTATCGTGACTAATGTATCACGTAATGTATCCAAGATGTGAATGCTATTGCGCCACATCGGCTATATCGAGAGTTGGACGTTGGACCTTTTCAGGCTGGTATGACCAGTATAAATCCCACCGTATCCGTGGCAACTCATGCGCGTCAGTACGTATAAGCACGCACGCATGAGTCAGTTCTCATAATTCTTCCCAAAAAGAACCAATGTCAAAATTCTTCCCAAATGGCTCTAAAATTCTTCCCCAAAAAACCCCGAGCCTGCGGCTTCGTGGTTAAGAGAAATGCAATATAGTCAAGTGACGTATGCACACCGTGCTATGCTTCACCACGTGCACAACAAACATTTGAGTGCCGCCTCTGCACCGCATGAAGGACCACAGCAGCACGCTGCACGATGTGTCGCGGGTGTGCCGACTGTGCGGCAATTGCTTTGAGTGACACACTGCAAGATTTGTCCCATTCGTAATGTACACCTGAAGCATGCGTGCACGGTAAGTGCTTCACATTTCCATGAATGTAGCAAGTGTGCTCAGCGAGTATTTTCTTTCATAATAAGTCATGGTTGATGACATTGGATCTTATGCAAATAACAAGTTCCCTGCCGGCCATGCAGACCCTATCGTCATCGACATTCTGCATCACCATCACAGGTACATTTTATTCACACCGCAGATTTGGGTCTGACAGAAGTAGAATCTACGCTTCGAGTTTGCATTCCTACCATCCGAAAAACGGACCGAGAATGAAGCGGGTGCTGCTTGAATCAGAGCAAAAGTTGCTGCACGTCTCATGCTAGAAGTCCCTTGCTGGTTGGAAGGCGCGCCTCAGCGGACATGATGGCCCGCCGTAACCCCACAAACCACACATCCCAGAAGGTAGGGATGTAGCACCAGTGACTGCAGTCGCAGCCCACCTGCTTACTCTGTTTGCCCACCTTCCGCCCGCAATGTAGATTATAGCGGTTTGCGGTCATCCTGTAAACCGGCCACAGCTGCACTGCCATCGCCTGCGAGATGCCGAACACAGATTGTCCTTCATTGTTCATAAACGTGGTGCAGGGCACCTTGGAGGGGACTCGCAGGAACTGCCAATTTCTTGATGTTTCAATCCGGGCTTGCACAACCGTCCCACAAGATCTCGCTCTGCGCGGTGACGTCTCAAGTTCGCACATGCCACCGATAATAATTTTCTCTTTCCGATATCGCTGCGCTCAGACCTCGGCACCGCCAGTCCCGGCATCCCTGGCCCTGACATCGCTGCGCTCGGACCTCGGCACCGCCAGTGCCGGCATCCCTGGCCCTGACATCGCTGCGCTCGGACCTCGGCACTGCCAGTCCCGGCATCCCTGGCCCTGACATCGCTGCGCTCAGACCTCGGCACCGCCATCCCGGCACCTGGCTGGCAGCTGCGCTCGGACCTCGGCACCGCCAGTCCCGGCATCCCTGGCCCTGACATCGCTGCGCTCAGACCTCGGCACCGCCAGTCCCGGCATCCCTGGCCCTGACATCGCTGCGCTACATCTTGCAAAGCTGTGCTACTGCCGGCATGGCTACACTATTTCCAGCAGGTAGTGCTATCTACCCAGGATGCGAACTAAACTGTGCGCTTCAGGGATACATCTGGGCCGTTGGAGGGGTTGGATCTGGGCAATGGGTAATCCCACCATCTATCAGCTGTCGAGTCATAGAGTGCGAGGATTGGGACAGGACAGGGAAGTGCTCAGACGATGTGGGCATGTCTACGAGAGAGGGAGAGGGCACGGGAGATAAGGAGAGAAGGGTGATGACCGGCACCTGGTCCAAAACCTCATTCAGCGCACAGTTGCGGGTGTTGTGCACCGTCGCATTCCCGAGCTCAACACAGGCACACGTCTTATGGTCGAAGTCCAGCTATGCCGACCCGTGACCCAACCCCTCTTACCCACCCCTCTTACTCACTGCACCCGAGAATGCGGAGACTTGCTTTCCCTTTAAAGCGCAGAAAGGCGGCGCACACCGCAAGAAGTGCCATCAGTGGAGACAGCGGGACCGTACCTTCACTCTCTTTTCATAATCGCCGCTGAGATCAAAGGTGTAAAAATGCTGCGCAGTTGTCTCCCGGACAATGGCCAGGCGGCCTGAACTCCCTCTCCCGCCTTTCACAGCATGCCCCGTGGCATGTGACGCCATGGCGCCCACACCTCTTGCGCAAGACACATACACAGGTGGACATGTGCACCTTTCCCACCGATCAGGGGAGCCCGTCGACGCAACACTGCGACGCAACACTGCGCAGCAGTCGCAGTGATAGCGCCCGATGTATGTACCCGCGTCTGCACTCGCTCTGCATAGATCAGAATTTTGACCTCCCATTTAGCTCTATATAAATCATAAACACTTTTTCTTATTACGTTTCTGATGAAGTAACGTTTAAATATGGGCTTTGTTATATGTAATAGCACATATATAATAGCTAAAAACGGTATCAGCCAATAGGATTTTCGGCGGTTTCGATATATGACTATAAAGGGCTCGTCGAGGGCTACAAGATAGTCGGCTTACTTTTTTGATTTGGTCAATATACGCGATTTTTTTTTATTTTTTTTTCGCGATTATTGGCCAAATGAAAAAAGTAAGCCGACTATCGTGTAGCGCTCGACGAGTCCTTTACAGTCATATATCGAAACCAGCGAAAATCCTATTGGCTGATACCGTTTTTAGCCAAAACGTGAGCCTTCTTAAATATGGGGGGGCGTCGCCTGAACATGAGATGAGCAATCGGCGTGGAAAAAGCAGTCAGTGTGGAAGAGCACGTAGATTCATATATAAATTTCATATTTAAGAATCGGTATGGAGAGCGAGTGCAGACGCGGGTACATACCGATGGTGGAGGCTCAAATTTGCTCGCTCTATGCTCTCCGACGTGCGGCGCCTGGGGAATGCGCGGAAGCGGGGCTGCGGCTGGAGGGGATGGGAAGCTGCCCATGCGATGCCGAGTGGATACGGCCTTACCACTGTGGTTGGTCACGTGCGAGTCAAGCTTGTGGATGAGGGACCCCATGAGAAGCTGGTAATTCACATCCCGTTCGTAGTGCAGGCCGTAGTTCACCACCAGAACATCGAAGGGCTGTTTGGCCAGAAACTGCCATCAGCACAAGCCCTCCATATCCTCCCCACGTTCGTTCCTTACCTCCACCATGTGCAGGTGGGACTTCCGCACCGTGCTTGCCCTTCGGCGTAGACTGCGAGCTGCCGCAGGGTTGGAGGCCCCTGGACGATGCGAGCTGCCGCAGGGTTGGAGGCCCCTGGATGATGCGAGCTGCCGCAGGATGACCCGGCCCTTTCAGCAGGACTCGAGAGCAGCCAGTCTTGGATGAGCGCTCATGCGACAGGTGGCAGTGAGCCGCAAAATCCGACGGACCTGGTCCCATTTCGAGGCATTGTATTTCATCGAGCCGATGAACATCAGGATTCCTCCGTCTGGGTGGAGCCAGCCATCGACCATATGCCTCCCAGCCCCCTCCCTCACCCAACTGTCAGGCGCAGGCGGGAAAGCCCCACCATCACATCCCCTCCACCCCCTCCCTCCCTCACCCCATCGTCAAATGCATGCAGGAAAGCCCCATCGGCACATCCCCTCCGGCCGCCCCCTCCCTCAATGGACGTCTTAACTGGCTTTCACAGCCACACGGTGTCACCAAACCTTGGATTTAAAGGATGACTAGGAATGCCACGTGGGTGCCGGTGCGTTGCTCGACCTGCAGTGATGATTGGGCAGCATGGTGTGAGGCTTTCGACTTCTGAGCCGCTGCGCAACGCCTTTAATCGCTTTACGGCGTGTGTCGTGTCGTTGGCGAGGAGGGGTGAAAGTTGAAGTTGGTGGTCAGCGAGCTCCATGAGCAGATGATTGCTCCGGTATAGCGCCATGAACAGCGACATGTACAGCTGGTTGGTCACACTGTGTCCGGGGGAAACGGCAGGCACAGCTGGTTGGTCACACTGTGATCGAAGAGGGGCATGGAGAGCCACGATCAAAGAGGCGCATGGAGAGCCACGATCAAAGAGGCGCATAGAGGGCCACGATCAAAGAGGCGCATGGAGAGCCACGATCGTGTCTATTTACCTGTCACCAACGAAGGCAACTGTTCGAGTGCCAATGAGCTTCGATAACGCCACTACTACGTCTTCGTCTGCTGTCTGCACTTCCGCCCGCAGCTTCATCACAATGAGAATTAACCGATAGTTGAGTGAAATCTCGCGCTCCTCCGTGCGCTTCATCCCCTGGAAGGCAATGCCAAATGCAACAACGGAGCTAGTTCTACAATGTCAGTCCTTATACGAGGTATCCTATGCATTCAACATTTCATGCCTAACGAATCGGAGAGCGTGTCCTTAGCTGATTCTATGGAGCTGGTCAGCCTATGACCTATCTAATTCATCCAACGTTCCACACCGCTCGACTCCTTTACTCACATGCCGACGTGCCATCCTATCTGCACTCGCAATGCACTAGGACGTTTCCCGTTGGCGATGAAATGATGCACCGCCTCCAATGGAGAAGCAGGGCACTTCGGACCTGTGATGATTTATTCAGAGATGGAGTTTATTAGGAAGGGAAGGGAGGAGGCTTCAATAGCGGAGTAGGGCACCTGTGAGCTACCGCCGCGATGTATACGCAGGTACGGTTCTTGTGGCCAGTCCACACCGGGGCATTCCAACTGCACCATCGAGACACCACCCTCGGTATTCAGTTCTTGCAAATCGGTAAGAATTCATTTTGAGGCTTACTTCCGTTAAGAAATGATTTTGAGGCTTAAGATGCTTCGCAGCAGCCCATGAGGTGAGGCATGTGACGTCCCGTGCCGGTCCAGTGTTCCCAGGAGGTGAGGCATGTGACGTCCCGTGCCGGTCCAGTGTTCCCAGGAGGTGAGGCATGTGACGTCCCGTGCCGGTCCAGTGTTCCCAGGAGGTGAGGCATGTGACGTCCCGTGCCGGTCCAGTGTTCCGAGGAGTTGAGGTATGTGACGCCCCGTGGGCCTGTCCAGGCCCTGGAGAGGTGAGGCATGTGACGTCCCGTGCCGGTCCAGTGTTCCGAGGAGGTGAGGCATGTGACGTCCCGTGCCGGTCCAGTGTTCCGAGGAGGTGAGGCATGTGACGTCCCGTGCCGGTCCAGTGTTCCGAGGAGGTGCCACAGCAACGCTTGTGCGGTCCCTACCATAGGAGTTTCATCCCGAGCGGCGTTTCTCAAAGACCCACCTTCCGGGTTGAGTGGTCCGTAGCATTCCTTCCACGCACCTTCTGGGGGGTACCACCGTGGTAAGCCTTTAGTGGTCCGCACCGCTCCTTCATCCATTTCTGCCACACGTGCCCTCCCACAGAAGTCC
>LGRX02031874.1:0-45922 GCA_001247695.2 Cymbomonas tetramitiformis | reverse complement strand
TAATCTCAAAACGCTCTGAGATGTACTGTTTTGCCTGAGAAATGCGCAAAGAAGAAAGGTTTTGACATTAATGTCAAAACGCTCTGAGATGTACTGTTTTGCCTGAGAAATGCGCAAAGAAGAAAGGTTTTGACATTAATGTCAAAACGCCTCGAGCTGAAGAGTTTTGTTTGCAGGTCTGAAAGCATTGAGTCTTCAAAGAGTCTCGACTTTATTGTAGATCCATCCTCAGAAGACGAGTCAGATCTGTGCCAACCACGTGGTTGGTACAACTGTGCCGACGTGGATTCTCCCAATGGACACCCTTGTACCGAGTATCGCTCGGAGACGATTTTAACGATGCTGTGGACTACGAGACTCATTTTTGGGACCCCGATCAATGTCTTAGGTGCATATTTGAGTTTTGAAGAGAGTTCAAAGCCTAGCAGACAGCGTACCAGTACGCATACACAAGTAGCATGCCATGGATTCTCCCAATGGGCACCCTTGTACCGAGTATCGCTCGGAGATGCTTTGTAACGATGTTGTGGACTACGAGACCCATTTTTGGGACCCCGATCAATGTCTTAGGTGCATATTTGAGTTTTGAAGAGAGTTCAAAGCCTAGCAGACAGCGTACCAGTACGCATACACAAGTAGCATATCACCCTCCCAATGGGCACCCTTGTACCGAGTATCGCTCGGAGATGATTTATAACGATGTTGTGGACTACGAGACCCATTTTTGGGACCCTGATCGATGTCTTAGGTGCATATTTGAGTTTTGAAGACAGTTCGGGGCCTAGCAGACAGCGTACTAGTACGCATACACAAGCAAGTAGCATGCCATGGATTCTCCCAATGGGCACCCTTGTACCGAGTATCGCTCGGAGATGCTTTGTAACGATGTTGTGGACTACGAGACCCATTTTTGGGACCCCGATCGATGTCTTAGGTGCACATTTGAGTTTTGAAGAGAGTTCAAAGCCTAGCAGACAGCGTACTAGTACGCATACACAAGTAGCATGCCATGGATTCTCCCAATGGGCACCCTTGTACCGAGTATCGCTCGGAGATGATTTGTAACGATGTTGTGGACTACGAGACCCATTTTTGGACCTTGATCGAAACACCATAGCAAGACCCTACTTTTATGTTATCTTACTAGAGTAACCACTGAGTGTGTAATATGCTGGAATTGACACTACGACTAGTTCGTACAGTCTAGTGTCATTCCCAGTGTGTAATCTTCGGTGGTCAGCTCAGACACTCAGCTTGGGTATATCGGTTCTTTACCCAAGTCTAGTGATCCGTTGTTTCACCGTCGGCAGCGGGTCCCCACTGCCTGAGCTGCTGTTTTCAGCAGGTTATGGTCCCTCTCACGTTTGCGTGAGCTGAATTTTAGTGTAGAATTTCATTTTTATTTCCGCGCTATTTTTCAGTTGAGCGTTCCCACTCCTTGTGGGACGTTTGAAAGCAGATTCTGCCTATTTTCTGGAGGCGGCTGCTTACGGCGTTGGGTGATTACGACGGGGTGGTGCTCTCCGACGATTTTGTCTGCGATCTTTACTTGAATTCGTTTTCGTTATTTATCGATCATGTCTTCTTCGCAGATTTTGGAGAGTGGGGAGCTTTTGGCTCTTATGGATTCTATTGACTCTGGTTTGTTGCGAGTTGCTTCTCGCAAGCGCTCGCAACTCATTTCTTTGTGCTCTTCTATGAGCAGGGCTATCTCGCATTTTCGCACTCCACTATGTTCTTCCGAGAGATCGAGCTCAGATTCGCCAATCACTTTGCATATTATTGCGTCTGGGGACGCCATGGTTGGTGGTGCCTCAGCAGCAGAATCTGTTAGCGGAATTTCTGAGGTTTCTCACAGGGAATTTTGCGACAAAGGAATCGGGGGCGAGCCGGCGATTTTGGCCACCAAATCAGTCTCGACACAGATTTCGACCACTAGACCCTCCCCTAGTGGCACTAGGGCGAGCGACACCGTGCGGCAGGCCCCTCCTGTCCGCACGGAAGTTCACTGTGTCCATGCACCTCCCATTGTACCTCCCTATATGGGCTCTGGGGTTGTTCGAAGTTATGAGGAGTATTTACCTAGTGAGGATGAGGATGAATCGGAGTACCCACTTGGGTATTTCGATGATTCCAGCGGCAGTTGTGAGGAGGAGCTGGAGCAGGATGGCCACTTGGCCGCTCCATATTTTTCGTCCGATCGATTGGAACGGGATTATTCTCTGGACACAGGTTTTCAGGGAGAATCCTACGGTGGTGTTTTAGAGCCCCCACTTGGGGAGGAATTTTTACCGCAGAGCGAGTTTAATGTTGGCGCAGTTTCTTTTGGAGATGAGCCTACTGCGGACGATGAGATCGAGTACATCGCAGAAGAGTGGGCTGCCTGGGAGGCAGGAGCCCACGATTCCGACGAAACTGTTGGTGCAGACTTTTATGATGAAGTTCCTTACTATGGGGAAGATGCTGGTTACGGTTCTGGTGATGGATATTATTAATTCTCTAAACAGACAGGCGGTGTTTCTATGTCATTTCTCCACCACTTGCTGTAGTTTTGGAGAAGAGGATCATGTTATATATTTTGACCATTAGCGGGCAGCTTGACAGTAAGACGAATTATTAGAGGCGGCAGACCTGGTTCAATTCGCAGGGTGTTCAAGCTAAACCGACAGGCAAAAATTGTTTTATAATTCTTCCATCACATGCAGACAGGCGAGATCTGTGGGAGCATCCACCACTAGCTGGCAGAGTATCAATTTTATCAGACCAGGATTGGTCCTAGCAATTTCCTAGGCTTAGCAAGTATTTATTTTGCTAGCCTGTACTTTCATCATGCCACTTGTGACTTGACTAGCTAGCTAGAGTTAACATTCCTGACATTTATCTGTAAACTCTACTAGCTAGGGTGGTGAGTGTCACTAGCTGGCCCACCTCAGATGAGGTGGTGTGCTGGAATTGACACTACGACTAGTTCGTACAGTCTAGTGGCATTCCCAGTGTGTCATCTTCGGTGGTCAACCTGTGACACTCAGCTTGGGTATATCTTGTCTTTTACCCAAGTCTAGTGATCCGTTGTTTCACCGTCGGCAGCGGGTCCCCACTGCCTGAGCTGCTGTTTCCAGCATAATATGTTAGGAATGTGCGCTGCTATCATTCTGACTTTCTGGGTGGGAATATAGTGGAAAAAGAAAAAAGAAAAAGAAAAAACCACGCCCGTCGGGCGTATGAGTAAATTGATTTCCCCGGCCCTACTCTGGGCCGGACCGCCACGAGTGGCGGCCATGTTGGGACAATTTATACTGGGTGGTTCTTGTCTTTCTCCTCCTCTTGTTTTCCTTGTCTGAGCTTTCTGTATAGCTGGTAGGTGTTGTGTGCGTAGTTTACTGTCAGGTCGTGTATTCTCTGTAGTGCCTGTGTGGCTTCTTTTCTGTTGAGTCCAAGTTGCTCGAGTATGTGTTGGTTGTGTTTGTACACCGTGCCTGTTCTGCCCACTGCAAACACATGAAGTTTGGCACGGAATCCGTGCCTGCGTAGCAATTGTAGCAGCGGTCCGTATTTCTTGTATTTTTCCAGGAGTTTGGGTCCCCATTTTTCGTCATCGGTGTGGGCCACCTCAATGAGGTGTAGGTTTCTTACCCTTGCTGGTGCTTCCTGTTGTGTGCATTCCCATCCGTCCTCCAGGTCTTCTAGACCCTCTATCATGACTATGTCTACAAAACTCGGTATCGTGTCGGGCCCATCGTTTCTGCCTGGGTTGTCCTTCCCGTCGTGTCTGCATTGCCCCCTGGTGAGTATGTAGTTTGGGAGTACCCTTGGCTTAGTCCCTGGGTCCCTCTTTTTTCCAGTGTAGGCGAGTACTTTGCATCCCCCTTTCCTATGGTGGTCAAGTATGTGTTTTAGCTCATCTGCGTGGGCATCTGCCCTGTCCGTGAACATCCCTCGCATTTGTGGGTTGTTGCATCCACCTAGGGCATGCCCTACCCTCATGAGGAAGCCCTTTGCGTAGTCCACCCCTTTGTGTCCGCATCCTTCCAGGGTGCACTTCCCGTTCCCTCCGGCTGAGTTTTTCGCCGTCTCATAGTCTTGTGCTGGCAGTATTCTCAGTCTGCATTTGAGTATTGTTTTTCGTACCGCAAATGTGGCTCTTTTCCAGAAGCCGTTCGCTACTTTGTGTAGTGGCGTGTCTCCTTTGAGGTGCTTCATTGTTTCGTTCAGCCAGCTGTCCGTGGTCCCGCCCTCCTGAACCGAGGGGGCGTTCCTTTTTTCCGTTCTGCTGTGTGCCATATCGTGTTTTCGCTGTTTCCATCTTGTTCTGGGCATCGGGTCCTCCATTACTGCATGGACTCTGGACTCCTCTGTGACACGGTCATGGTGAGCTTGTCTTTCTTTTGTCGGCTCCCCTTGTGACTTTTCCCGCTGCTCAATGAGTTCATTTAGCATGTCAAAAATTTCATCGTCATTTTGTACCTCTTGGGTCACTTCTAGTTTCTTCGCGAGCTCGTTGAGTTCCTCAAATATTTCTTCCCCTTCGGAGGGTGGGGGTGGTGTCCCTGCGGGTTCGGGTTCGTTTCCTCTGGTGGGGTCCCCTTTGCCCTCTGTTTCTTGGTATTCTTGGTGCTCCTGCACCTCCCGCATAAGGAGCATCTCCTCTTCCTCCGTTTGTTCCATCATGGCTTTTATTTGCCTGTCTTCTTCGTCCCGGGTCTGGTTGGCTTGCTGCTGCTGGTTGGGTACCGGGTCCCGTATTGTCGTTTGTTCCTCTTCGGTTTGTTGCGCTTGGTCATGGTGCGCCTCCCATCTGAAGCTGCGCTCAGTTTTCAGTTGGTGGGTCCAGGTTGAGGGTTCTCCCTGGAGGTCGGTCATTTTCGCTGAGAGTCTACTGTTTTCTTGGGCTTGCCGTTCACGGAGTAGTGTGGTTACGTACTTTTGTACCGCGAGTTTTCCTTTTAGCTCTCTGCTGTTCGAGTCTTCATCTGGTATCATGGGCTTGACTTTTATTGTCTCGTTATTATCCCACGCTTCCGTGAGGGTTCCCGTAGTACAGGCTTGTTTGGCTGCCTCGTCGGCTTTTTCGTTCCCCACAATTCCCGTGTGTGCCTTGACTTTTAGCAGTGAGACAGTGTGTCCTGCTGCTACTAATGCCTCAATGTTGACTAGTATGGCATACAGGAGGTCTCTTTGCTGGTGGTGTTCCATGTTGTGGGGTTTCGTTCTCATGCTCTCCAGCTGTCTAATGGAGTTGGCACTGTCCGTGCAAATGGTGAGTCCGTTGCCACTTGGTGGTGGCGGGAGCGTCACCGCTTTTTGTATGGCGAGAAGTTCAGCTCTGTTCACCTCTTGGTCTTCGCCTTCCCATCGAATCATGTGGGCCTCCCCTTCCCCGGTCCTGGGGTCCCATACCGCAGCTCCTGAGGCCCATTCTTTGCCTCCTTCTTCTGTTTCTATTTCTCTTTTGCTCCCGTCCGTGTAAAGGTACGAGGTTGCCTTGTGTGCCCTTAGAGGGGAGGGGTATGTCAATTGGGTTGGTGTGTTCCTCGGGGCTTGGTCCCTGGGGTCCTCTGTTTGGTCTCTTGTCAATTCCCATCTCCTTCCTTGGGCTCCCGGTTCGTGTTCGGGCCAGAAGTCAGTGGGGTATCTGACAACTTTTGACCTCGCTACTTTGTCCCATATCGTTTGGGCGTCATTCTGTCTTGTAAGCCTGGTGTGTAAGGTGTTGGCTTCCACCACCTGTTGTACTGTGGGGGGGTGTATGTTCCATTTGCCTCCTCTGCTTCCGGGGAGGAGTTCCCATTTGGCTGGTCCTTCTTCCACGTGGAGGTGGCTGTCCTCCCACCAAGTTTCCACTTCCGCTTGTACGTTGCAGCACTGGGGGCAGAGGTCGTTCCTCAAATGTGGCCCTGTGCTGCACATTCTTCCCATTGCATTCGTCATGTCCTTTGTCTTAATTTCCGGGAGTTCGTATCGCTGCCATGGTCTTGTGTCCACCACACAGTCTACACTGGGGGTGCGTACTTCTTGGTTTGGTTCATTCGCATCGTGTAGGTTTGCCTCCCTCATCGGCTGTTTGACAGCTGAGGTGGTGCGGACCTTACTTTGCGGGCAGGTTGTGAGTGCCCTCCTTATACAGTCTGCGGCAGTGTCTGGGTCCCCGCAGTGTGCTTGCCATCCTTCTTTGTTGGCCACTATCAGCACCCGGAGGTTCCAGTTGCACTGTTTCGCTTGTTGGTGGGTGGCACCCATCCAGTGGTCAGGGGGTAGAAATGTGAACTTGCCTTGTGGTATTTCCAATAGTTCGTGTATTAGGTGCCCCGCATGTGCATTGTAGAGCTTCCTGTACGGGGTTTTCTCATATGTCGGGTACACCCCGACCCCGAACACCGGTTCTTGTGTGGTGGTGGCCGCTATGGCAAAGTCCAGTGCCTTTTTGAGGTCCTGTGGCGTGTATTCTGGGTTGAACTGGTAGGCTCCCAGTTTCATCCAATTTGCTGTCCAGGCCGAGCCTCTGGCCCCGAACACCTTGTCCCTGTCATACTTGGCGTAATACGTTGCGGTGTTGTGGTGGACATTGAGGGGTGAGGCGAACATTTCGGTGGTAATTCCGAATGCCTGTTGTAGTGCCCTTTGCATCTGGGCAGGGAATGTCCAATGGTTTTGCAGGTTCTTTTTCCGTTCTTCCTTTTCTTCTTTGCTTGAGTACCTAATGAGGAGGTGCCCTATTTCCTCCTCGAACGTGGAGACCTGTATTTTGTGGTCCTCCCACATTTCGGTGCGTAGTGTGCGCTGGTGTGGGGTTTGGTGGTGTGTGGTACCCACTGCCTGGGTGTACCTTTCGTGTAGTCTGAGAAGCTTTTCTTTCGTGAGGGTGCCTATGTATTTCCCATTCCTGTGGTAGCTGTGGGCGAGTTCCCCCTCCAGTCGTATCTGGCAGTGGTGCCCTCTGTTGTCCACAATGTCTTGTTCTGGGTTGGTTTCTGTCGGGTCCAGTGTTAGGTTCTCTGCATGTAGTGTGGGCCAGGCCTGTCCCAGGTGCGGCCTCCCGGCCAGTATTTCTTTGAGGCCTGTGGGGTGGGTCACCTGGGAGCCCCTTGCTCGCAGTCTTCTATTCAGGGTTAGGAAGGTGGTCGCGCTTTGGCCCCTTCGTTTGGCTAGTTTCAGGTAGTCGGTTATGGTCTCCTTTGTACTCCAAGAGTAGGAGTCATCCCCCTCTGAGTGTCTCCACTGGGTTCTGTACTGCGTCACTAGGGAGTGTGGGTCTGGTGGGTCAACGAGTAGGGTCCTCATTGCCACAATCTCTTTCGGCTTGTCAATCGTTCGGCCTTTCTCGAAGCCTGTCTCAAGCTTTTCGGCCATGGGGTCTATTTCATCTATCCATTTGGTTTGTGAGCGTGTGTGGAGGGGCTGGGGTTCTTCCTCTTCCTCCCCCGGTGTCGGGCCGGTATTCTCCGTTTCGTTAATCCTTGTAAGCGGGTGCAGGGAGAGTTGCCTGTGAATCTCTTCCCTGGGGACCAGTCTCGCCTCCCATTCCGTCATTTTTGCTCTCAGCTGCTCCGAGTCGAGGCGCGGGAGGTTAGTTCGTATTGCGTGGGAGTCCAGCGGTCCCTCCCTGGGCATGTTCCTGTATTGTTGCTTCAGTCGTCTGTTTGTAGGACTGTCATAGAAGTCCCCCGGTTTCGCTATGTCCCTCGGTTGGGCTTCACATAGGTATGGGTATAGGTGTGCCAGGCCTTTTGCTATGGCGCTGCGGTCTGTGTTGAGGGTTGCATCTGTGCATTGTTCTCTGACATTCACCTGGCTAATCGCATGTTGGCCATCTCGGGTAGTGAGGAGCGCTAGGTCCGGGAAGTGTGCAAAAAGTTTGAGGCACGTTGTGAAATTTATCGCAGTTGGCGTGTCCTTGGGTATTGTGACCCTGGCAGTTTGGTCTGTGCACATTGCCTGCCAGTCTGGAGGCGACGGTATGTCTCCATCAATTATTTTGCCTGCTTTCGTATTTCTTGTTGTTCCCTCCATTTCTTTGTCGGACTTCCTTCTGGTCGCCCCTTCTAGCTGTTCCATTATCTTTGGTATTGGGGTTTGGAGTTGTCTGAGCATCCCCTCCGTCCCCCGGGGCGTAATGTTGTATCTGAGTAGGGCATTGAGTTTCCTCAGTGTGTTGTGTTTTGTTTGGTGCCCCCCCCAGAGTTTGTCGAGGTCTGTACAGTTCCTGCGTGTGGTGCTGTGGTATTCTACCAGTCCTCTAGTGGACCTGCTGACATGGGACATTCTGAGTCTCGACTTCAGGTTTATTTGCCTCCAAGCCGGGCCCCGTACCGTCCCCTTGTCTTCTTCGCTGTGCATGGCCTCCAGTAGTCCGCTCCAAATCGACTGGGCGTAGACTGCCTGGAGTGGCACCATTCCCAAGCCGTACTTTTCCTTTTCCTGTGTGGTGAAAATGTTTGGTGTTCCGTTGCGGGGCAGGCCTTGTATATTTTTCATGGCCCCCCCTATTATTTTGTTGAATTCGTCTATTTCGCCCGCTGTGTACAGCCCTAGGTGCAATCCATATCTGAATTTCCCCAGTATCGCGGAGTGAAGGGAGTATTCCTTTTGGTCAGGTGTCAGAGGGGAGCGCAGTAGAGCTTGTATTCTGTGGTTCATCTCTTCCTTAGCGGCCTCTTTTTCCTTGTCCCACCTGCCTGTGAATGCGAGTAGTACTCCCAGGTATTTGTACGTGTCGTCTGGCTTGAGTACTTTGAAGTGGCTTAGCTTGCCGTCCAGTCCTAGCATTTTGAGGTCTTTGTGGAGTTGTTCAGGTATGGAGACCCCATTTTTTATGCCGGTTATGGCTGACTTGGTGAGGTTAATTCGGAGTTCGCTCCACCGTGAGAATGCCTGCAGTTTGTGTAGCTGAGCTCTCATGTGGTGAATCGTAGGGCACAGTATGAGTAGGTCGTCGACGAACGCCCCTGCTGTCGTCCTGAGGGGGCCTAGCCTTTCTTGTTCTGCTGCATACTTGTGTTGGTACCCATGCTCTCCCACTTCAAGCCATCTTAACAACGGTTCCTGGTATATTATGAAAAGGAGGGGACTCATGCTGTCTCCCTGGAGGAGTCCTCTTTGCACCTGTACAGCTTTGTGTGAGGTTTCCCCTCCTACTCTGGTGTTCATGGACATTGTGTCATGGCTTTGTGTACCTAGGACATCCCGCACCACCTGTGTGAGTTCGTCGGGAATTCCAAGGTACTGCATCGTTTGGAGTAGTTTGTCGTGGTCCACTGAGCCGTACGCGTTTTCGAAGTCTACATACAGGCCATGTAGTTCTCGTCCTGAGACGTTTGCATCCTCAATCGCGTTGGTTACTCTGGTGAGTTGTCGAAGCGTGTTCCTTTTTTCCCTTGAGCCTTCCTGAGCCTGGGCTAGTATTCCTTGCGTTTCGCAGAACGTGGAGAGCATGCTTGCTATCTGTGAGGTGTACAGCTTGAATACCCCTTCGAGCAGGGCTATGGGTCGGTAATTTTGCTGTAAGGTGACATCCCCTTTCTTGTGGTGGAAGCAGAATGTCCCTTTTTTCCAGGTGAGAGGGACATGCTTGCTGTTCCACATTTCCAGCATGAGTGCGTGTAGTGCATCATGGAAGTCCTCTGGCATGTACTTAAGAATTTCGTTCGGGGTCCTGGTGGGGCCTGGTGCTTTGTTGTTGTTTAGGGTGTGTACCGCTTTGCTGTAGCCCTGTCGACTTATCGTGAGGTCCAGCCCACTGGGGTCTGGCCTTGGCAACTTTATGAGGCGCTCCCTGTGAGCTGGGTCTTCCCATGGTGGAGGTTTCGAGTCGGGTGGACTTCGGTGCTCCATCCTGTATGGTGCCGAGTGGGCCATGTGGTCTGCTAGTGCGTTAGCGATGTTCCCGTGGCCTACGGCCAGGTTGCCCTCTCTGTCCTGTAGAGCCTGTATGTTCGCCGTGGGGGCATGGCCTGTTTCTTGTGCCTTGGTATATATCCTTTTGTGGTATCTTTTTTGGTTGTTCCAGTATTCCTTTACTGTTTTGTTGTTGTGTCTTTGCTTGGCTTGTTGCCAGTGCTGCTTTACTACCTTGTGCGCTGCCGACCTTTCTTTTTTGGCCTCCTCAGTAAGCCACGACACCCACTCTTTTGCATCTGCATTGTCCCTGTCCGTTGGGCCTTTCATTTCTCCCTCTTTCAGGCTTCTGAGGGTTGAGTGTTCCGTGTGCGGGTTTCGTAGGTGTCGTTTGGTTTGCTTGTGCTCCCGCATCTTGAGTATTGCGGCGTCCCTTTCCTTTCTGTCCTTTTTGCTCATCAGCAGGTCTTTTCCCACTCGGTTGGGAGTGCCTCCAACTATAGTAGTTGGCAGTTCGTCGTCCTGTAGCGCATATTTATTCGCCTCGGTGAGTATGTTTAGTACTGTTTCCCCTGCTCTGTCTATGGTGGCGTGTGCCACTTGCCTGTTGTCCTCTTCCCTGCACTGTGTGGCCATCTCTGTTATGCGTTTCAGTTCAGCGGTTCTGGAATAGTCGTGTGTCCTGAGGAGGACGCCTTGGAGTGTTTCCCTGTGTGTTTTGTTCAGGGGCGTGTTCAGCTTTACATGCCCTGGTTGGGGGTCGCGGTCCACATATGGTTCGTGGGTGCCTATGCTGTCCAACTGGAGGGTTGCTAGGCTCACCATCTCGTGGTCACTCGTATGGTGCCGGGTGAGGTGTGTGGTGTCCCCCATCTCGTATTGCGCCTGCTTGTTCCTCGGTGCAAGCCATCTGTCAATGTTCCTGTGTTTCGCCCAGTTAAGTGTGGTATCGACTGGTGGGCCTACATTGTGGAGGTCTAGCTCCTCCGCAAGTTTCGCCCATTGCTTGTCAGTTTTTGTCATTCCTCTACCTGTGCTGGTGTTGCTCGCATTGAGGTCTCCTCCTATGACCACATGTTCGTTCTCCTTTCCCGCAGTTTTCCTGAGCAGGTTGGTTGTGTATTTGAGTATTTTGTCCCTGGTTTTGCACTCCTCTGCCCCTGGTGGGTTGTAAATGCCTAGCACATGGTACATCACCTTTCCCGGTAGGTGCAGCACCACATGTAGGAGGTATCCCTCGAGGTGTCTCGCAGGGACTACATGGTGGTTGTGTGCGTGGCTGTAGGGGTTGCCGAGGAGTATTGCCACTCCTCCTTTCATTGCCTGTTCAGCCGTGCCTTCTGCTTTCTGCACCTCAGTTTTGGTGCCTATTGCAGTGTATTGCATGTCTCTGAATCTTCTCATTACACTGTCGTGTGCATGTTTCACTTCCGTGAGTACAATTACTTGTAGACTCTGTTGGTTTTGGCTTCTTTTGTTAATGACCTCGGCAAGGTCAAGGCAGGCATCACTTTGTCCCGCCACATTCCATGTGAGCATGTGTAGACGGTCCTTTCCTATGTCAGTCTTTGTTGGCTCTGTGAGAGGGGTTTGGTATTCTCGGGAGTCCTGGCACGCCTCTGGTGTTTCCAGACGTGTGTCCACAAATCTTTCCCATCTTGCTGTTGGTTCGTCCTGTGTTTGCTCCCATTCTTCGTTTAGGTGGGTTTCCTGTGCTTGCTGCTCCTCAGGTGTCTGCCCGTCATTACCTGGGGGTGTTGTGGGGGCTAATCTATGCAGCCATTCCCATAGGCCTGGTTGCTTCGTAGTAGTTTTGCGTCCCCTTTCCTGGGTTTGTGGTGCCTGTTTTCCGGCCTCTAGGTTTGTGTTCAGGCCATCCGCAGGCCTCTGGGTCTCTGCCGCTTGCCGGCTTTCCACCCGCGTCCGGCTTTGCCCCTCGGCAGTGGTTATCATCTCTTTTACTGGCAGCTGTATGGACTTTCTATAGGCGGTTATCGCCGTTCTGTCGGTGGCCCCCCATTTGCTGACTGCCTCGTTGTAGTGGGTGGGCCAATGCCCCCCTGGGCATGTTTTTTGGTAGTGCATCCAAGCTTCTGCGGCCATCAGTACCCATACCCCGCAGCTGTATTGGTCCTGCGCGCTTTGGTTGCCCACATTCATCAATTCCACTGTTACTTGTTTGTTGAGTGTCTCGGCCAGGTGCTCCGTCCAGTTGGTTATTTCCGCTGTTAGCCTTTTGGTGTTGCGTGACGTTGCATTCGTTCTCCCATTCGAGGAGTCATATATCCAGAACTTCAGTTTGTCATTTCCTTTGTCTGGTCCGGCCAGCACTGCCCTCCAGTGTTTGCCATCGCAAACCGGTATGCAGAAGCCCCGGGAGTTCCCGAGTAGCTGCAGTGCCTTCGTTGTGTGTGGTTCTCTGTTGTTACCCGGTTTCAGTGTTTCTCTCATTGTGGCTATTACCAGGGGGGGCAGTGGGTCATCTTCATACAGTGAGTGGGCATGTTGCATTTGGAACATGTTCAGTCGGCCTTTCTTTTCGAACAGTCCCTTCGTAGTGGTGTTGTACGGGTACAATTCCGTGTGGTTCTGACTCCCCCCGCCTGTCATGTTTGTTTTCCAGCATCGGGTGTGCTGCCTCATCCTTTGCTCAATCTCCCGCATTAGTGGTCTGCCTCTTGTTGGGGTGCCTTCCTTTATCGCGGTTACTGCGTGTTCCGGTCTCCTTGTTCTAACTAGGAAGGGTTTACCGTTACGGTAAATTATCTTGAGTAATTTGTAGCCATGGGGTGGTCGTGTCCACCGTGCCGCTGCATTCCTCGCTGTGGTCCGTTTTCTTCGTATTCTGCGGCTACGCGTTATGTTGTTGCTGTTCGTGTTGTGTGTTCCCCATATGCGACCAGTTGTTGTTAGTGCAATTATCAGTATAGCGAGTATCGGGGTTATGGCAAATGCAGCGTTCCATAGTGGCCTGGTAGCCTCGTGTCGTGCCCCCCTTGGGTAGCGCGGTTCTGCTTCATTTCGTGTTGCTCTCCGGTTGTGTGGTGCTGCTCGCATTCGTGGGTTTACGGTTACAGCGTTACATTGCCCTAAATCCCTTTCTGTAACACCCCTAGCACTTTTTCCAGGGTGGGCTCCGTTTTTTGTGTGTATTTTCGTGGTTGTGTAAGAATTTTTGGGCGTTTGGGCGTGTTTTCCAAAAAAGGTTGTTTTTACGTAGAGCAATTTCGGGAATTCGCTTGTGGTCGAATGTCGGCAGTTTGCTCTCATTTTTTGTGTGTGGCTGCCTCCCACTCTTCTTAGCACATTCCCAAAGTTTTTCGGCGTTCCTATCATTCTGCTGGCCTGTGTGGGGTCGGTTGTACCATTATTTGGTAGGGTTTCAGTAGGGTTGGTGCTTATATTGTGGTGGGGGCCCTTTGGTTTGCAGGGTGGGGGCTCATGTAGCTTGCCTCTGCTTGTTTGGCATAGTTTCTGGTCGGGGTGCTTGTTTCTGCCCCCCCTCACCCGTTTTTGCTGTGTCCACTGTGCTTGTGTTGCCGTCGAGTTAACCGTTACAGCGTTACACTGCCCTAAAGCCCCTGTTGTAACGCCCTTGACATCCCTTTCTTGGTGGGCCCCCTCTGGTATATGTCGTCCCGTTGGTGTGCCAAAATTTCGGGGGGTTTCGGAATGTTCTGCGAAATTTTTCATTTTTACGTAGAGCAGTTTTAGGAATTCGCTTGTGGTCGAAGGTTGGCGGTCGGTCCTGACGTTTCGCACATCGCTTTGCCTTGCTCTGTTGAGCCATCCTACAAAGTTTTTCGTCAACCCTCCCCACCCATCGGGTGCTGTGTGGCCATTTGTGGCTGTTCCCCTTAGGGTTATTGTAGGGTTCATATCATTATTGCTGGGGTTGACAGTTTTGTGGTGTAAAAAGTGGTTTAAGCTCATGTTAGTGTTTTTATCTTCGTGGTTATCGCTGGGGACGTTATAACTGCATATGGTGTGGCCATTCTCGCTGAATATGGTATGGCCATTTCGCCAGTGCTCGGAGGTAGGCATAGTAGCACATTTATGGGCATGGGGGTCAGCGTAGTAGCTGTAGTTAAGTATATTAGACATGCCTGGGTGCCTGGTGTGCCTTATATGTCGGTTGCTTTCCTTTGTTAACTTGTTACAGTTGTCGCAGCGGGGGTGTGAGAGTTTGGCTTCTGGTGCTCCCACCTTATTATGTACCGTGAGGTGGGCAGGGTGTGCCCTACAGGGGTGTATTGAGTTCCGATCCGAGCCCAGTCCCCATGCTGGGTGGCTATGCTGTGCATCGTGGGCTCGTGTCCTAGGCCCTTTGTGAAGTTCAGTGGCATGGCAGGGCATGGTATGAATAGGGTGGCTCAATAATAATAATACAGTTTCTAGGCTGTCTAGTCTAGGATTGTTACTGTCTATGTCTTCTGTATTTCTTGTGACAGCATGGCTTGCTGGCATGGTCTCCACTTCCTCCAGGGTCTCGGTGGTGTGTCTTCCCCCTGCTCGATGGCACCCCCCGTTCCTGCTTGGTATTCGGGTGCCCCTTGATGCAGTGATCGCCAGTTCAGACAGAGGTGTGGGTTTCATTGTGGGTACCTTATGTTGGGGGTCCGGTCTCTTGTTTGCACTTACGGGGTGTCTCCGCTGCTCATAGATGTCTGTTTCAGTAGGCCCCCCTTTGCACAGTGAGTATGCCTCCCCCCGATCGTGTGTCAGGGGTGCAGGTAAAGGTGTGGTCAGTGTTACCTTTGCAGATTGACGGGTGGTCCTCCTCGTGGTTAGCTGTCCAGAGGCTGGGACCCCAGTGGGTATGTCCGCTGGGGGCCCTTGCCCTCTGGCCCTCTTGGCTGGGGGCTCTGCTGGCTTGTTCTGCTTCCTCGGTATCTTGGCGATGGCCTTTTTCTTCACTCCCAGGCCCGTGCTCCTGCCTGGTCGGCCCTCTCCGGGCGCAGGTCCCCCCCTGTAGGGGATTCCACCGTAGGGAGTGTCCCCACTTTCTGCTGCACGGTCCGCCATAAACTTGTCGTACTTGGCCTTCCGGACCTCGGGTGTGTCGGTGGTCACATACTGGAGCTTCTCTCGCAGGGAGGGCTGGGTGCTGCCTTCCTCCTTGGAGGATGTGTCAGCACCCTTTGCTGTCCACCTCTTCAGGCCCCCTTCCGAGCTGGCTTCCTGCTTGTCCTCCTCGGGGGCCTTTGTGAGGCGGTTTGTGAGACTCACCAGTGTGTCCACCATGGCCTGGCCGGTGCTCTCGTAGGTGGTGTGGAAGTTCCTGATCCCGGAGGTGATGTCGGTGTGCCTCTTGGCTGCCACGGCCTCGATGGCCTCGGTGCTGGCAGCCGCTGCCGCTGCCTTCTGGTTAAGTAGTTCCAGTTCGTGTCCGATGTGGGACAAGAGGCTCTTCGTTTCAGGGGTCGTGGATGACGTCGGGGGGGCTTGGGCGGTGGCTTGTTGCACCTGCCGCAGGCACTCCTCCGTCGTCCTCTGCACGTTGTGTATGGCCGCCTCGCTCGTCGCCCTTAGCTTCTTCTCGTCGGTCGTACCTTCCTGGCGCTGGTGGTGGGGGGTCGCTGCCTGTTTGTTTCTGGATTTTGTACCCATAAGGCTCCAGCGCCCCACTTCCACCTTCACCGGGATGAGGACCTTGTCACCGGTGTCCTTGTCGTCTTGGAGGTGGACGTCCACCGTGATGGAACTACCAGCCGCCACCAGCAGGTCGTACGCCGATTCGGTGAGGATTGCGTAGAAGTTCACGGTGTCGTTACTGTTCCTCTTCCACTGAAGCAGTGACTCCACCGTGCTGTCCGATGGTGCCCACCTCGGCGTTCCGAGATGCTTCTCGAAGACGAGGTAGGCGTCTTCGCCATAAGGCGGTTGCTTGTATTGGGTTGCTACCTCGGACAGCTTCTGCGTGATGGCACTGACTATCCTCTTGCGGTGTCCTACAAACAGCTGCTGGCTGTAGTCTATGACAGCTACTTCTCGCAAACTGAGTGCCTGTTTGTCAGCCGCTGACGGCAGCAGCCCCTTCCGAGTGGGGAAGCCGAAGTCAAGGAGCTTGTCCTTGATGAGCAGCTCGGCCAGGTACTGGTCGTGCGAGACCAGAAATAGTACCTCTCGGATGTTATTGTCCGCCGGTGTCTCGTCCCTTGCTCCTTTTCGGATGCGGGCGATGGCTGCACTGCCGTCCCAGCCTCGCTGGGTGACGAGGTTGCCCAGGATGACGGCTGCTTGATCCACCGTCACCCCCCTCAGTTGGGGGGATGACACCTGGACAGTTCTTGATCGAAGCGTCCCCGTAGGCTGTCTGTAGGGGGACCATACATACACCCTCGGGATGACCCGTGGCGGCGCGATGTCTACCCACGGGTCGTCGACCACGGTCATAGGAACCAGAAAGTTCGTGTTGAAGAGTACGAATAACGCCATAGGCCTCTTCCTGAAGGCAAGGTCGATTTGCACAACCTTGCCTTCGCGGTCTGTCCAGAGCTGCGTGTGCTCTATGTTAAATATTTTGTCGTCTTCACCCAGACCCAGCGCGCGTCGGATGACGTCGGCCAGATACCTCAGGTAGAGGAGAGTATACCTTTGGGTTTCTCGGAGGTCCGTGATTTTTATTTGTGGGGATCCCTGCAGGGGGAGCCCATACTTGTTGGTTTGCTCCGGGGCAAGGTCACAGCCCGTGATCGGTCGGACGTGTCGGAGGATTTGGTACCCCGCGTTCCCCTCGGTGTCTGTGGCCTTTTCCGGGAGCCCCAGCTTACAGAACTCCTCCGGCCTGTTCTCGGGGAGTGGGAGGTCCCGTGTGTCCTCCCACCAGGAGGTGACGATGTTCTCTATCTCCTCCTCCCGGTTGGTGCCCAAGGCTACCTTTGTTGGCAGCTTGGACACCTCGTCGATTGCCTTGGCAACCGACGGGATTTTGTCCCCCTTGGGGGACGCAGCATGCTTAGTGTAAGCATATGGCTGCAGTAGCGCGTTGGCCACTATTCTCGTTGGGACTCGTCCCTTGTTCGTCCCCGTGGGGTCCTCAGCCCGTAGGCCGGTGGGGCTCGTGGCACCCGATTTTTTCTTTTGTGAGTTTTGTTGTTTGTCAGGCTTGAATGTTTTCACTTCAGCCTTGCCCCACCTGAACTGCTTTCGCGGTCCAGGTTCCTCGTAAGGACTCGGGGGCCCTGAGAGATCAACCTCTCCCAGAGATGTCGGAGTTGCCGTGGCTTCCCCAGGTGTGTTCAGCTCGGTGGGAGTAGAGAACTCTTCTTGTGAGGGCTCGGTGGTCTCACCCATGGGTGAGTCCTGCGCGTCCAGCACCGGCATACTTACGATTTCTGGTAGTCGCGTGCGTTTGGTCGGAGGTTTGGATTCCTCCGCTGCTCGTTTGCGACTTTCGCTCGTCCTTGATTTGGTTTTCGGACGGATGGCTTTCAGGAGCTGCGCGTTGAGCATTTTATCAGGATTCTCAGGGAGGGGTTTTTGGGTGTGCTGCTGTGCGTTGTTGAGGGTTTCGTCGCCGCTCTGGGTGCCGTTTTCACCCTGCGAGTTCAAAAAACCGTTAACTTGGTGCTGGTAACGGCCATCAAAACAGCAGGGCGGGAGCGGGTGGGCCAAATCTGCATGTGTCCGTTGTGTCGTCCGCCATTGTGCCGTTAGTGTGTTCTCTGTGTTGTCGTTAGTGCATCCTGCGAGCACAGTCAGTAACAAAATCGCATTTTTGAAAATTATTTTTGGGCCCGCGGCTCGGACTAGGTGGCACGCTCAGGCGGCTTCGCGAGAAGTGGGAATATAGTGGCCTCTACGTATTCACATTGAAGTTTAAGAAGGTCGGAAACAAAAAATCGTGCATTCAGAGTAATTAGGCTCCAAAATTAATTTTCCTGAAATTAATTGTGGCAGTGTGTCTGGAAATCTACTGTTTAATGGTAGGGTTGATCCAAATCGGTTCGGCAAGCGGTGTGATACGAGTACGGTCATGCACTAATGTTAAGATCGATATAAATGATGTATATATCACTTTATAACTCACATGGATCGCAATATCGAGGAAGTTATGGCAATTTGGGTTTGGGTTTGAATGTGGCCAAAATGGCATTATCGTGGAGTCTGTGACCAGCATCGCGCTTGGGAGGAATGTCATAAATTGTGCAAGCTAACATCGATTGAACCCCTCAACTCAAAGGATACTCATCTATGGTAGTATATCGAATTTTAGAAATGTTAACGAGCTCTGTTCATTCACATATGCGGCCACCATGCACCCACACATGACGTGCACCACATGGACGGTGACTATGAAAATCACGATTTTTTCTGTATTTGATGAGCGCGGCCCACATCACCACGTGTTTTGAGCCCCAACCTTTATCATAATAGCATGTAACGTAACACACATTCGAATAAGGTCCCAATAATGTACGGCACCGCTTTACTCGACATTCTAGGCCCATTAACCGCACAAAATAACACATTTAGTCGAAAGTACTTGTGACATTACTTTCAGAAATTAATTATTTTCTGGCTTTTCGCACCCTAAAAGTATGCTATTAATACACCAACCTAAACTTGATAACGGCACGTGTGAGTCATTTGGGAAATTAAAAAGGGTCGTAAATGAATTTTTAAAGATATATCACCAAGTATATAAGATATTACGCAATTTTAGCACTTGTAATAGTACTTTCCCACCGGGCAGTAGCCAGGGAGGAAGGTCCACGCTTCGATTTTACTATGATTGATCTCAGGACTCACGATTTATTGCTTTTGTCTGATTTATCATCATTATTTCCTTCCATGCGAACGCCATCTCCCCGGAACAATTCCACCTCATCGATAAGCTATCTTCCGTTACAACAAAGATCTTTCCATCGAAATTTGATATTCCTAGGCGGGCCAACCGGGTCCAGTCGAGATGGTTCGTTTCAGATCAGAAAATTATATTCGCGACTGAGTTGGCCAAACGTCTGCGTGTCGAACGAAGAATGCCATTTGCGACTACAATGAATTCAGAGCTCGCGACCGACCGACGTGGCACATAAGGCATGGGTTCATACGGTTGCAGCAAGGTTATGGCGGTTTGGCCTCAAAATTACGGCGGGTTAACAATAGAGTTTGATATTGGTAGATCGGTACATGGCAGGCGGCGATACGGAGGTGCCCAGAAAGCTTATTTCTATAAAATTAGATGTGTCATGACCTTAACTTTACGCACATAGCACTCCCCGATCACCATAGACCATGCGCTGCATGTTACACACCACACCATGTGTGAACTGAATCGTCTCACTGTCACCAGCAAATATCATTAACATACGATAATGTTAGGGTTAGGGTTTGGGTTTGGGTTTACTGTGTCACATACAAGTATCACATACACATGCCTTTCAGATATGTTGGAGACCTTTTCTAGACGAACAATTTCGTGCATCATATGCAGCCGTATGTAGCTTGGGGTTAATATGGAAATAAAGGGGGGGAATGGTGTTGGTACACATATTTCACATAGTGTGAATATCGTCACCGTACCGTCATAGTTGAAGACAACTTTGAACCAATTGTCAACAGGTTGTGCTGGGTCATATCCTTGTATCACCGCTTGGAGGGGATGAAGGAGAGCGTCCCCGGGAAAGTCCTCGACGATTTCGAGGGCCCAATCTCGACCGCAAGCCCCAACAGGAACTCGCAACTCATGACCAACCAATTTCTCAAGGTTTATCAATGGAAACGACGATGGAGCGAGGCATCCTTTATTTTACTGCACACCTCGGTTTATGTTAGTGGCCCCACCTTTTTCGGTCCTTTGGGGGAGTATATCAACCACTCTTCATACGGGTTACACGCTTTGGGTCGATTAAGCGCGCGATATCGAAGGAATACGATGGGCGGGTTAACCCGCCGTACCAAGTCGCTACGGGGGGTTAACCCCGCCTTTCGCAGAATAGGCATCAAGCCGATCGAACAGCTGCTGCTTACGAGTCTGCTCCGTCGGGCGCCAATCGAGCGTCCGATTGTCTCGCACCAGCCGGTGCTCCGTGGCAAGGAGCGGCCGCGGGTCTACCTTGGCGGGGTAGCGTAGAGCGGCGTGTTCTTCTTGATGCGATTGCCTCACACCTGGGGGCACGCACCCTTCGTTATAAATCAGGTCCAAGAGTGCGCGACGCCCATCCCGCTCTGTGGAGGAGTCCGTGGACTCGAAAAACATCTCCGCCTGCGAGCCAGACTCGATCAGCTCCGCCAGAGTGTCGTAGACGAGCTCGTTCACAGCCTCGATCACGCGCGTGGGGTGCTCGAAGTCAAAAGAAGACACGTCCAGTCCAGCAGATAGAAACTCGGTCTTGAGGGCCACCACGAGCTTCCCAAGCTTGTCAATGTCCTTCGGGATGGCCTCGAACCGCTTGTTCTTGTCGCCTAGCACGGACATCCGGAGCGCCTTCCCCCATGCCCGATGCCGGTTTTCCCTTCTGACGTCCATGACCAGCTTGCACTGGTCCACATGTATAGTGTCGCATGTCCGCCTTGACGGTCTCGTCGTCATCCTCGTGAGGATCAGGCGGTGGCCGCACCGGTGGCGTCTGTGGAGTTGATGCGTTCCGCACTGAATCTTGGAGGCGAATCGCCGCCTCCAAATCGCTCTCCTTAAGTAGTCTGGGCTTAGCGCGCGTCGGCATTGTTTTAGAAGACATAAATGAGAACACCTTAGGCAGATGGTGCTGACGGGCGCCAAGGGGCAATGGGGCGGTGAAATCGGAAATGCCGGATAAAGCGGAGTATCAACGTGAAGAAATAGTAGGATGCGAAGTCGAAAGGGTAGGCGCGCGCTAGCTCATCCCACATTGAAATGGCGTACAGTATAGAGTAGCTAATCCGTAACGTTGATCCAACCAATCAACTGCAGCCCAATCACCAGCAACATAAATCCCACAGCGGCAGAGCCGCCTCCAACCGCATCTTAACCGCGCTCGCTGCCCATACGCCCCACAGGCGCCCAAGCGCACCACCTACTCAAACGGTGAAATTAGCCAACCATGCCCTTAAGCAAGGACAATAAAAGCGTGGAATGGGTCCACGACCTAGTGAATATACCCCAACCGGATATATTCGGAGTGAGCCTATTTTAGGTTGACTGTATTCAGAATATGTATAAAGTGAATAGATATCGGATACCGAAACCTATAACCTAGGCGAAAGTCCCGAACGGTACCTAACGGCATGTGACACTACGTGGCTACTATCCCGCAGTCCTTGTGGGAGGACCACATTTGGATGTGGTCCTCCCACAAGGACCTGTTTTCAGAGAATTTAATTGGGCATCCCGACCGATATGGGAGGCGTGTCCAATGAAAGATAGTCTCTATGGGACCTATACTAAGTAGTATGATGGCTGGCTTGCCCTAGATCCGCTCAATATATCCACACGAATTGCATTTGTGAATGTCACTGACGGAATTTTGAATTTGCTTTTTTAAAAATATTCAAAATGTAGCAAACCGATACCATATCTTCAATAATTTTTTACCAATAGTATACCGAGGCTAAGCTTGGTGGCATGTGATAATATTCAACCCATACATGTGTTCCAATCATATTTGGGTCGTAGGCCCGGTTGGAATGCGTATATATACTTTCTCCGATGCTATATTTCAACCGTACATGTGGAAAAAACATTTATCATCGGAAGGTCTAAAATGTTTTTTTGCGAAACCGGTTACACGATGATGCTCGCTTGAAGGCATACATCATGTTTATGGTCCACATGACGCACTAAAACTTCATATAAATGCACACAGGGAATTTATGAAAGCTTAACATCATCCATACATGGTATTTTGTGAGCAGTGCACACTCGCCAACTTGAATAACCGACATTTTTCAAAGTGCAAAATTCACGAAAATCGGATTATGCTGGGGGGTGAGCATACGACACGATGAAAGTGAGGTGTAACAACGAGTATATCGTGCACTATCCTACTAGGTTTCTTTATTTGGTCATGCTTTCGAAGTTTGGGACCATGGGCCACCCCTAGAGCCCACCCCCCACCCCCCATATCACGCGAAGACCTTGGTCCTTGTGGGAGGACCAAGCTTTTTTCGTCGATTTGTGTGAAATCACCTCCCCAAAGCACACCTACAACACACCATCCCAAGCTCACTCCGGTGACAAACCCATGCAAAATAATATTCATTTAACTCATAAATATGATGTGAAAAACCTCAAACGTGCTTTGAAGGGTAAAACAATGGTCAATATAACCATTACAATGTGGTCCTTGTGGGAGGACCAATAATTTGGATAGTAGCCATACGGTGCCACACACGGGCAGCAGTACCCGAGTCAGATCGGACTAGGGGTCTAGTCAGGGGCCTACACCGGGACTCCCGGGAGGGCTGCCTGGGCTAAACCTAACATCGTTCGTGGAGCAAAATAACCCGCACCCATGAGTTGCGGAGCCAGAAACCGTAGCCGGCAAAGTCGTTGTGTCGATTGACGGTGTCCACGGGGTAGATGTAAACTCCTCGGGGACGATATACAGTCGGATACAGCACCACCGACCGCCCGGCCAAGGACAACATTGGTGTCCAACGAGACACCACCAAACTCCTGGTCGGCGATTGGAGCCGCAGCAGCGGCGGCACAAATACACATCAGGGTGCTCACCATGGCGGGGAGCACCGCGGCTCGGCACACCGGTGGCAGCGAACTGCCACCACAGGGAGGGTGCCTGGGCACCACCGACACCTGACTGAGACGTAGGTCAGGTGGCGAATGTCCTGACCGTCTGAAGAGTCGTCCAGGAACTCGGCGTTGCCGGTGCACGTGTCGCCCATGTAGTTGACAACGACGGACGGCGCCAGTTCGGACATTACTTGCGGTTCTCCTCGGGGAAGGCGGTAAAGAACTTGTTGGCGAATGTGGCGGTGCCGTCGAAGTTGTAATTCACAGTTGGGAGCAGCCCGTCGTAGACCTCGCCGTCGGAGCCGGTGTCACTGACGGGCCGCGGTGGCGATGGCGCGGCCGAAAGATGATGTGCCGCAACGGGCACGCTCTCTGTCACAAACCACGGCTTATCGTGTACCTCAGCCGGGTTGTGACACTTGCTGTAGCAGTCTCTGTGACGAACGTATGACACGCGCAGTACGATACGCGCGAGGAGTTATGACAGTGACGAGATACGGAAATACGGATGGGTGTTACACTTGTTTGGAGATAGCGAGAATATGTAGGGCGGCGTAGCAGGGTGAGGCAGACGCTCATTTTTGTTTTGCCTTCGTAACAGTGATTCCGAAAATAGCCAGGACTCGCTTAAGACCGCGAAAACAGCAGTGTTATGAGATAATTTATAAGATACAGTATTCTTCTGCTTGTAAAGACATACATTTGTGGACTTGTCCTTGTGCGATAGCGTCAGAACTGTAATTAACAGTCTTTTTCAAAACAAAAATGTGCCATATTACAGACATGTCGTCTGTAATGCTGAGAGTTCAACAGCAGTCCTGAAGAACGAGACCTCTGAATGGTGATGCCAGGGACGGATTTATCCGTACTGGTAAGCCTTGGAAGAGGTTGAGGGAAGCAGGCTGTTGCGACACTCGAAGTTCACCAGTCTTGCAAAGTACAGCGACAGCGATCAGAGCGGAACCGGTTGCCAATTTTGCAACATGATTGCAGCGTTGAGAATTATGTGCTGGGCTATTTCGGGGAGTGACATCCTGCTGGAGCAAAGCACCAGACGGTAAAGCCAGGGACGGATTCATCCGTACTGGTACGCCTGAAGGCGTGGAGCGAAACAGGACTGTCAGTGGACACTATCACGACAGCATTCTTCGTAGCCACTTGACCCATGCTGGCGTTCTGCTGATTTACTGCGTGGACCAGAGACACTGAGGGCAGAGGCAACCTTGCTGGACATCTAGAAGAGCCAGTATAAGACAGGGTCGGGTCACAGATGAAACCTTGCTCACCAGTCATGGACGAGATTATCCTGGCAGTGATTGCTACTTAGAGCAAAGCACTGAAAGGTGAGGCCAGGGACGGATTCATCCGTACTGGTAAGCTGGGAAGTGTGGAGTGAAAAGAGCCTTCACACCAGTATCTCTTCTCCACCGGGAAGGTAGCAACGGAATCCAAGACTGACCGTCAGGAGCAACAAAGGGCAGAGAGGCGTGCCCAGAGAGCGATACGGGTGAGCCAGCACTTCACAGAGCTGGAAGGAGAGGAAGGGGCTGCCAGTGGCCAGCCTGAGGCCCAAGCACCAGTACAGCCTGAGGCCCAAGCACCAGTACAACCTCAAGCCCAGGCCCAGGAGCCGTTAGTAATCTTTGAGGAAGACATGGAGTACACTGACTCCGCGCGCATCAACCTTGGTACGCTGCCCAACTACACGGGCACCAAGGAAGAAGATCGGCCCAAGTTCCTGAGGGAGTTCGCCGACATGTGCGAGAATTTCGTACGGCAGCACAACGCCAACGTCAGGAGGAGGCTCAGGTCCGGGGCTGGCACGCTCACCGAAGCACAGATGAAGACCCTGAGAGAGACTCCCCCTGACTTTGAGTATCTGTGGGACATCGTCCCTGCGTGTCTGGCTGGAGAGAATTCGCAAGCTCTCAGCTGGTGGCGCGAGAACTATGAAAAAGGGGGGGTAGTGGCCTCCAACATGGACCGAGTCCTCAAGGACACTAGCGAGCATGGCCCACTCGAGGGTACCATTCCGTGTGCTAGGCCCCCTTTTAATGAGATGAACACTGGCACCACGTGGGTGATAGCGAGGCCAGTGACGAACCAAGACGCCCAAGGGGAGGTTTCCGACGAATATCTGACTGATGGAACCTCCCTGAAAGGCTTGACGGGACGTGATGGTACCCGTGATACCCAGTACTTCTACGCGCTCAGGGGTTTCATCGCTGCCCTTGACAAGAAGTTCATGATGAAAGGGACACAAGAGAAAGTGGATCTGTTGACACAGAAGCCACAGGAGGTGGGGCAGGATGGGCTGACCTACATGAAGATGTGCCAACGCAGGGAAATGCAGCTCAACACTGGGAAGGTGTTGAGCGACGAAGAGCTGCGTACCTTCATCGAGGACTGCGTGGACAACCTGCGCATCAAGGTCTTCCAGACGCGGGTGAAGGAGCAACTGAGGGCACAGTTCCCGCCACCCAATCGGGTGACCTGGAAGGACCTGGAGGCCATCGTCGAGGTTCAAGACAAGCTCAAGGGCGATGCAGAGTCTTGGATCCTCACCTTCCTCCAGGAGATCACCAGGCGGTGTGGCTGCCAGTACTCCACCTGGGAGGCGCGACAGCATGGCCTTGACCTCAAGGCGATAAAGAACTCGATCAAGAAGATTGAGTCCTCTGAGGTGGGGCAGTCAGGCGAACTGGAGAGCAGCAAGAAGGCAGATACACCACCTTCTAAGAAGATGAAGAAGGAGGTGAATGTTGCCGAAAGAGCTAAGAAGGCCTCCTACAACAAGACGCCGCCGCCAGCAGAGGGCGTGCGTACGAACGACAAGCCCAAGTGCTTGCGCTGCTTTGGAGGGGGCTGGCATGAGTCCGATCCCGAGCAGTGCAGGAGTGGCTACAAACACGTCAAGATGCCTGCTGGGTTCCACGAGAGCAGACTTGGTTCCAGCAAGTGGTGGGACGCGGAGAATGCCGCCCTGCGCATGTACAATCTGAAGAACCGCTTCAAGAACTCTGACTGGGGCATCCTGGTGACGGACTGGCAGCAGCTGTCCAACGACGAGAAAGACAAGTACAGAGCCAAACAGGCACCGGAGGACAAGCAGAAGGGCGCCACTGGCAACCCTGAGGCGTTGAAGGCAGAGTACCAGGGCATGGTGGCTGCTAGGAAGACGGCCAGTCGTGCGGGCAGTGTGAAGTCGCAGGTGCTGTCCGAGGATGAGGGCTCCGACGAGGAGCCAGTCGCAGCGCGGGTCGCGGAGAGGGAGACGCACATCAACGATGCACGCGCACACCACCATGGCAGCGCAGGGGTAGGAGCGTCGTCTGGCCCTCCAACCGAGTTACTCTCAGCTATGGCCGAGGAGATGGGCGAAGAGGAGCTCTCGAGCGCCCTCAACACCTTGGGTCTGGGGGCACTCCCCGAGACGCTGTGCAAGAGTGCGGAGTCTGAGCTCACGGCGGCTCCAGCAGTAGCCCTGGGAAGTACCCAACGCATGAGGGGCTTCCCAGTGAAGACACCCGAGGAGTACGAGGCAGACGCACAGGTGCCCATGGCGCCTGCGGCGGATGAGATGCAGAGGAAGGTGCAGCTCATGGCCTCCGTGATCAAGAGTCTGGGAGCAGCTTTCCGTAAGCTAGCTGCTGGACTCGTGGCAGAGGGTCGCATAACAGCTCCAAGGGGTGTGGAGACCTTGGTGGAACTGGCTGAGAACAACCAGCTCCCCGTGCCGACAGCCTCAGCAGCAGACTGCCAGGACATCAGCGACGAGGATGACGACTGCCCGGGCATGGAGTCGGGCGACGACAGCGACGATGATGACGATTGCCCGGGCATGGAGTCGGGCGACGACAGTGACGAAGAAGAGGTTCCTCTGGACGAGATGCCGGAGGACACGGTGGAGCAGCCCAGGAAGGGGAGGACGGCGGTGCATGTGACTGCTGCAGCGGCCACCGTCCAGGAGAGCTACGGGGTGAGAGACTTCAGCGAGAGGGGCGAGCTGCACGCAGGGACCATGGAGGCCAAGGCATACGAGCTATTGAAGAAGAAGATGCTCAGTGGCCTTACAGAGGAACAGCTCACTGCCATGGCACAGGTCCAGCCTGTATGCAAGCTCCTGAACGAGTCTTTGGCACAAGGGATGGCTCTGATGGCCTCTGGGGGCCTGCTCATGTTGTACAAAGCGCTTCTTCTGGACACTGGAGCCAACTGCAACATTATCCCCATCAGGACAGCCAATAGGTTGGGCTTGACCATCTTTGATGCGGAGACAGGGGCCAGGGTGGCTAGATGTGATGGCAGCCCTGCAGAATTCACCAAGTACTGCTACGTGGATGTGGTCCTCGCCGCGGGCACGCCGTACATGACTCTGCATCGGCTCCATGCCTTCGTCACTTACACCAACGACACTACGTGGGATTTCTTGGTGGGCACGGGACCCCTGAAGAACGCACTCAAGCTGACCATCGACCTCTACCGAGGCATCGCCACTTCTGAGGCCGCGGTGTCACTGGGCATGAGGGAGAAGGTCACGCTGCCGTTGATCGAGTTGACGCCGCCCGTTGATGCAAGGAGCAAGCGGAACGAAGACCCGAGAGTGTGCCTGGCGACTGAGATCTTCGACGTCGATGCCACGGCAGCGCGCACTCTTGCCCCCGCTTTTGAGGGCTGCGCGCTACCACCACGTGAAGCCGTGTCCCTGGACACAAGGGGAGAAGACCGTCTGGCCCTCGCAGGGGAAAGGTGTGCGCCTGCACCTTGTGCATTCTCGCGAAACCACCCCGAGCTAATGGACAGCCTGGCGTCATGGCTAGAGGAGATGAGACTGAGAAGGTTCAACTCGGAGGAGAGGGAGAGGCTCGAGGCGCGCTGCCAGTCCATGGTGGAGGCGGGCTTCTTGAGACCCAGCTCAATGATGCAAGTCGAGCTCACTGGGCGGGTCAGCTCACACGCCGAGAGCGCAACGTACGAACCTCCGGCGCCTGGTACGTCCTTAACAGACCAGATGTTGGGCATGCTACAAGCATCATCACGCAGCCAACGGGAAGCCAATGTGGCGACCAGAGGTGAGTGGTCCAGTGCTGAAGAGCCAGATGGGAGGGGGTTCGTCATGCCAGCCAGCCTGGCCACGACTCAGTCAGACCCTCGCTATCCAGACCTCACGCTGGAGCAAGAGGCCGCGAGCGAAGCTGACTTCAAGCTGGCCAGCGTGCAGCCATGGGTGGGCATGGCAGTGAACCCGTGGGATTACCAAGACAAGGAGAGCAGCTGGTCTCAGCAGCGCTTGTACATCGACCGCACGGGCTATGCTCGTCTGTGCACACTCTGCGAAGAGGGCGATGGAAGTGGTGTGGACGCAGGATTTGTGCGGGTCAAGTTCTCGCGTTGTGGAGAATTCAAGACCATCTTGGAGACGGAGCTACTGTGGCCCGACTTTACGTTGGTGGATCAGAAGGTTGACAAGGAGACGAAGATACCCTCAGAGACCTGGACCACAAGGGCGAGCGGCAGGAAGGACAACGACCAGGTCCCACTCCCTGACTGTGGTGCCCATCGGGAGGCTGGAAGGTACACGATGACGAGTGTTCAGGAGACCCTCAACACCCATCAGACTTACCCAGGGGTCGTAACGGGCAAGCTCATGTGGGACAAGGTGGCGCGTCAGTTCTGCGTGCTCAGCGAGCACACTCGCGCCCAATGGGATCTCATGGAGCGCATGGTACGTCACACCATGGAAGGTGCCGCCAACATGACCCCCATGGGTAAGATGACTGGTGAGTTCCAGCTGCCTTTTTACTATGAGAAGGACCAGCGTTGGCAATACCAGCATCTGAAGTACGTGCAGCGAGTGGACATCGCTGACCTTCGGGCTCGTCTGAAGGTGAGGTACGATATGGAGGTGGCTGGTGTGGAGGACGAGAATGTGAAGGTGGTCCCGCAGCTCACGCTGTCAGACGCAGCGGACAAAGTGGGGAAGTTCTACCCGGTGACAGATGGGGAAGGAGGCAGTGGCGAGGTGTTCAGCACGAACGCCGCCGCCGTGGAGTACCTACACCTGGGGGACAACGCTAGAGTGATGCTTGGTGCATGCAAGACAGAGGAGCAAGCACATGACGCGCTGGACACTTATGGGGCCAGAAGGAACCCTCCAGTACGCACGTCCAAGACCCTCAGGACGCCGAGGACGGTCAGGGGGGATGAGGCAGGGCCATCTGGCTCCGCACCGCCACCATCCTCAGCCACGCTTCGTTTGAGGCATCAAACCTGGCCCAATGGCGTCTTCGACCCTGCCATGTTAGAGTATCACGCTTCAGTGTTCCAGGGCACCTACGAGCCAGAGTCGCCCACTCGCAGCGAGAACACAGCTGGGGAAGCCGACTGGCTGGATCTGGGAGGGATCTCAGAGTTCACGGCGCTGCATGGACAGACGGTCTTCCTCATCCAGTACCGTTGTTTCATGGGCGAAATCGAGTTCCAACTTGGGAAGCCCTTCGCGCAGCGAGGGAAGGGGGTGCACACGCAGCGACTCAGCAGCAAGACCCTGCACCAGTACTCCTCCTCCGCAGGAGTGGGACAACGGGGAGAGTTTCTGCCTCTGGGTGGGCAGTCGAAAGGCTGCACGGGAGGACTCCTCGGCACCTTACAGAAACACATGGAGCATCTTGTTGATCGTACTCAACTCTTGGAGATAGCCAGAAGCCATTTGAGCGATGGCCCGCAGCAGGGCACCCTACGGGTGTTCAAGACCCGTGCCAACGCCCAGTCCAAGGCCGTCTACTACCTCTTCGAGGACAATCGCTACTACCGTGAGCGAGGACCCAGTGAGATGGCGTTCACCTTGGAGTACCTCTCCTCAGGGACGCGCAAGTTCGACTGCTGTAGCTGGGAGACATGGAATAAGGTGGCAGTGATGCATCGAGAACCATTGTCTGCGTTCACATCCTCGGTGGGCCCGGCGTTGCTGGCTGAGGCACGTCGGGCAGAGGTGCAGGTGCGCCTTCGCAACGACTTCATGAGGTGCTTGGACCCAATCGAGGGAGAGGATACAGGAAGTGAGGAGGAAGATGGCAGCATCTCGGGATACTCGTCCGACCTCGCGGCTACTGCGGGTGTGAGCACTCACACGTGCCGCACCAGAACACCATCGCCTCAAACAGAGGATGAAGACAGCGTGGAGGTCATCAGTGAAAGACTTGTTGGATTGTCTGCCAGTTTGGCGCGAGGGCAAGCCGAGGTCGCAGCAAACAACCTCACCATGGCGGCTCTCTCGGAGTCGATACGGGCGCGTCAGGAGATCATCAGAGAATATGAAGAACGACCTCGTGCTGCCCGCGCGACTGCGAGGATGAGCACGCTTGGGCCAGACTGCCCTGGGCTTGATGGTCGTGATGGCGCGCGAGCCACGCCCACGCAGGCACTCTGCTCTGGCCGAGCTCTCGGCGGGACACAGACCAGGGGCTTGGAGTGCAACATGGCACAGAGACCTGAGCACCAGTCAATCCACGACATTCTGAGATCCCCGGCACATTCCGTCTGCACGCAGCAGACTGAAGCCGTGCCTCCAGCTGCACAAGAGCAGGACTCCATTTCGTACGTGCCATCAACCCCGAGCTCTACAGCGCCCAGCAGCCCGGAGCGTTCCAGTGGCCGCGTTGCGCGTGTCGACACTCGACCTTCAGGCCATCCTGCGGCGCGCCCACAGAGTCCAACTGCGAGTGCCGTGCAGCAGCGTTCGCCACGAGCTGGCCAGCGCAGGAGGAGATCTCCGAGCCCCAGGGAAGGAGCTCATCGTCAGGACGCGGCTCGCGGTCGACATGCCGGCAACGGCGCGTCGCGTGCTCCCCAGGGACGCCAAAGTTATGATGAAATCTGGGAGGAGAGGAGAAGGGAGAGCGCACTGGGGCCTTTTCAAGGGGGCACCGGGCCGGCTGCAGCCCGGCGCGCCCGTCACTGAGAAGCAGCCCCGGCGAAAAGCCGGGCACGCAGCCCGCCAATGATAGGCGGGCAAAGCGCACTCAGGTGTGCTTCCTGCTCATGGGGGTGTTCGTGCGCTTGCATTGGCCGCAGCTGCCTCATTTTGCAGTAATGGCAGTATGGATGGCTATGGAGGTATCCAGATTTCTTGGTGGGGTCGTCGCCTGCTGGGCATTCCACACTGGGGTGCCCCGCAGAGCCATGGCACGCGCATTGTGGGCCATGCACACAGCACCACTCGAACCATGGGCACATCAACAGGCGCCTCTGCAAGTGCTGTTGGAGCTGGCTAGGCACCTACTGCTGTTGACCAAGGGGGCCCTTGAGGTAGCTGGGCTCCACCATGCCCGGCGTGGGCTGTGGTACGTGCCATTGCTACGGTTCTGTCTCGCCATGCTCGCCATGCACTTCACGCACATGGTCGGCACTCTGGGGTGCGTCTTGACAGTTGGCGCCCACGTTATCCACCATGGGTTGCCATGCTCCTGCTTGATTTACAATGGTGGCGCGTTCGCCACGCTGGATACTCAGATAGGTCGTGCGCTGGCGGTCGCCCAGCGGATCTTGGCCGCAGGGCCGGCTACGCTGGCCGCTGTTCCTCGGCGCATGCAGAAGCCGCGCTTTGCCGCCCGACTGCAGCGCCTGCAGTTCACAGCCGCTTGCTACCAGGTGGCGCACTGTATCTATGTGGCATCAGTCTTGGCGCTGGTGGTCTACGTGTCTGCGGGAGGAGGCCTGGGCCGTATGCAAGGGGGGTGGAGGATGTTGACTTGCATACTGACCCTTCACCCTCCAGTTAAACCAGTGGGTACCAGCAGAATTTTAAAACTTTTGCTGCTGCTAGCGGTGGCTGCTTGGGTGGCCGCTGTGGCCCCTGGGGAGTTTCAGGGCGTGCTGACGACGGGATCATGCTCGGGCTCGCCGACCAGATCTGTCAGGACCGCCTGGGAAGACCAGAGGTCTTCGCGCCAATGGGACACCGGATGGGAGGCTATGGTGGCAGAGCGAGACGAGGTGCTTCCGCACACGGTGCTGGACACGTTACAGCCAGGGGGCACGACCAGGGTCACCAAGGACGAGGCCGCGTGGCTGGACACCGAGCTCAATGCCACCTTTGGAGGACATCCCGAGTTCACCGAGGAGAATTGGGAGGAGATGCGCAACGTGGTAAGGAGGTGCAGCTACTGCTTCGCCAACAAGCCGCAGGACATCAAAGGCTACCATGGGGGCGCGGCACATGCGACCTTCGCCATCCCTTTCAAGGACGAGACTAAGGTAGCTTACCAACGACCGAGGAAATACAGCTCGGGAGAGCAGGAGATCATCGACCTGCACTGCAAGGAACTGCTGGAATATGGCTTCATCGAGCCGGCTTCGCAGCACTGCAGACACGCCAGCAACGTGGTGGTCGCGGGGAAGAAGGATCGCGACACTGGACAGTGGACCTCGACGAGATTCTGCGTCGACCTCCGGAATACGAACCGGTTGTCGCTGAAGGATAACACGTTACCACATCGTCCAGAAGAGCTCTACCAGCGCGTGGCCAAGGCCAAGTTCAAGACTACCCTGGACGCGACCAAGGCGTTCCACCAGATTCCCATGACCACTGAGGAGGACAGGGACAAGACAGCGTTCTGGTGGGGCAACCAGCTTTATCGCTACACATCCATGCCGTTTGGAGCAGCTGGAGCGACCGCAGCCTTCATCAGGATCATGGACTACGAGTTACGTCACCTGCAACACTGCACGGTGGCGTACGTCGATGACGTGTGCATATACTCAAACACCGCTGAGCAGCACATCAAGGATGTGGAAGCCGTGCTTCGCACTTTGGGGGATGCAGGGATACGCCTGCATTCGGGCAAGTCGACCTTCGGGTCAGCCACGGTGGACTTCTTGGGCTACCGCATCGGCTATAACACCATTGGCGCGCAGGACATCAAGTGCAAGGCCATCCAAGAGCTGCCCAAGCCCGAGGATAAAACTGGAGTACGCTCCATCCTTGGACTCATGAACTATTACAAAGGTCTGGTGGGGGAACCCATGGGACCCAACTACTCAGAGATGGCACGACCATTGAACGACTTGCTCAGAAAGGAAGTGTTGGATGTCAAGGAAGCTTGGGGGAAGGATCAGGACCAGGCATTGCAGGCATTGAAGGACGCCCTATGTTCGGGGAGATGTTTGAAGCCCATTGATTACAGCAAGCCCATCTTCCTCTACACGGACTGGAGCAACCATGGCATTGGCGCAGTGCTGGGTCAGAAGGACGAGAATGGCGTAGAGCACATCTGTGTGGTCATCAGCCGCTCGCTGTCGAAGACCGAGAGACAGTACGCGAGCTTCCAGGGTGAGATGCTGGCAGTGGTGTGGGCCATCCGCACATTACGACAGTACCTGCACGGGATCCACTTCACGCTGATTACCGACCATTCGCCGCTCACAACACTCATGGAGAAGGGGGACCTACAGGGTCAACACCTACGCTGGGCCATCAGCCTCCAGGAGTTTGAGTTCACGGTCCAGTACCGACCAGGTCCGAAGAATGAGAACGCGGATGTGCCATCCAGGTACCCACTGCCCAGCACCGCAGACGAGACTGGTGCCCGTTTGGACCGTGAAGGGGACCGAGCCAGGGAAGCGGGGCGTGCCGAGAGGCCAGCGCGCTGCTTCACAGACATCATTTGCTTGGAAGTGACCAGGGAGCCACCACTTGGTCCCGAAGTAAGCCCAGAAGCCCAGGTGGCCAACTACTGCGAGAACATGGTCAGGGAACAGCTGGGGACCAGCGCAGTCCATCGACTGTTTGACTTGCACTACCAAGAAGAGCTGGAGTGTAACAAGGGGGTCATGTTTGACACTGACCACCCGGAAGTGGCCAGGTGCTCGGGCAGGTTGACTCGAGTCGCCTGGGATGCCCTCAGCCAGGTCCGGCCAATCAGGGGTATGCATTCCGGGGGCTCACCGGCGATATACGGCGACGAGACCATGGAGGGTGGCAAGCTCAAAGTGCCGAAGAAGATCGACACGAGAGTGATTGACAAGAGCTTCTTCCGGGAAGCCAGGGAAGAGGGCGTGGTCTGCTACGAGCCGTGTGGGGGCCTGTGTGCTGGACTAGAGATGCTCTTGCGCTGCGGAGTTAAGGTCAACAAGTACCTCTACCAGGACATCTCGAAGTCCAGCCAGACGGTAGCCAGGGCCAGGTGCATGGCGCTCAGCCGCCGTCATCCTGACTTGTTCCGTGCCGAGGCAGCCCACTTGGAGCAACTGCCCAGCAACATCGAAGACACCAGCCTCATTGACCTTGTACATGCAGGGGCATTGAGTGGAGAACAGTGGGTCATGGTGTGTGGATATCCATGCCAGGACCTGTCACCAGCTGGCAAGCTGGCTGGTCTGGAGGGCAGGCACAGCAGACTGTTCTACCAGGCAGTGCGAGTCCTCTCCACGCTGCAACAGCTGCAGCCTCAGAGACCGCCAGCATATGTGCTAGAAAACGTTTCTCCGCTGTCACACAGGGAGAACTCGAAGATCAGGAAGGAGGTGTTTCCCATCATCAACAGCGTGGTGGGCCAGCCGGTGTCCTTTGACGCGGCGCGCGCGGGATCATACGCGCATCGTCTACGAGCATATTGGAGCAATCTGTTTCAAAATCAGCAGTTCAATCTGGTGATGGAGCGGGTGGACAGACCACCAGACAGATACGTGCGCGATGTTTTGCAGCGAGGCTGGAAGCCGCGCAGGGTTGTCACAGGAGACAGGAAGCCTCACTACACCGCCAACGTTGTGGGGGAGCCTATGAGAGTATTGCCAACCATCTTGGCGACGCAAAACTCTCGTGCTTTTCGCGCGCCTCGCGCAGGCACAGTGGTAAGGAAAGGAGATGATGATGAAGTGGGGGAGACCAGAGAGGTTAACCTGGACGAGAAGGCAGTTGCCATGGGGTACAGCGCGGGTGAGCTGCGCGCGGCGCATGGCATGAAGGACGAAGAATTGGCAGGAGTGCTTGGCCTTGCTATGGATCGAAGAGCAATGGAGCTATTGTATGCGATTGCCGAGGTCAGCACGACCAAACTGCCGAAGAGTGAGGAGAGTGAGGAGGAGGAGCATGGCACGCTAGTTGCCATCCCTATCGCGAAATCCACCAAGGTGGCTGCCACCTCCGAGGACACGGCTGAGCCGGTGCGAGCACAACTAGCAGAGTGGATCACCAGTTCCAGCGGCTACACCCAGCAAGTCGCGCGACGCCTCAGCCATCAGGACTGGGAAGAACGACTGCAACGCATGTGCAGCCAGGGGCAGAAAGGTACACAGGGGCTAGGCACCGCCGACGCTGTTCCACGTCGCAGACAGTGGAAGATGGCCTCCATGAAGCTCGCGGGCTATGAGGCACGTCACCGGCAGGCCTTTTCAAGACCTGGAGGCAAGCCAGCAGAGACGAGCTCAGCCCCAGAATGGGCACCAGTGGCAAAGGAGAAAGAGATGAGGCTGCCTAAGCTGCCTGACACTACGAGAATGGTTGCCATGCTAGCCAGCGTAACCAACCAGGAGTCACTCCGAGAAAGATACCCCGATATACACGAGGACGAGCTATGCCTCGCGTGGGTCAAGACCGGAGGAAGAGTGGAGGTGCCCAAGGAGGAGTACCACAGGGTAAGGAAGAGAGCAGCGCGTCACCGTTGGGACGAGCTCATGGGCGAGTTATACATGGTCACCGTCAGTGGTAAGGAGCTGCTGGTGCCCAAGCCCTGTGACAGGATTCAGTTGGTGCGTGAGCACCATGAGAGGACCGGCCATTGGGGCATCAGGCGGACACTGAACCTGTTGTGGCAACGCCATTACTGGGCAGGCATGAAACAGGATGTGCAAGCAGTGGTCACTCAGTGCCAGACTTGCCAGAGGGTGAAGACGCACTATGCACGGGAGGAGGCGAATCTCACGCCGCTGGAAATCAAGTCCTTCATGTACCGCTGGTCCCTGGATTTAGCTTGGCCTACGAAACGCATCACGAAGGCTGGGAACCAACGCGTCTTGGTCATGATTGAGCACTATACGCGATTCGTCGTGTGTGTTCCAATCCCCGATAAGGAGGCCGCCACCATCGCCAGCGCATTTCGCTATCATGTTCTATCCGTGTTTGGGGCGCCTGCAGAATGTTTGGTGGATGGGGGCACAGAGTTTGAAGGTGAGTTCTCTGCTCTATGCAAGCAGTGTCTCATTGACCGAAGAGTGACTTCACCGAGTTCCCCAGAGAGCAATGGCTTGACTGAACGGGTGGTACGCACCCTCAAGTTTTGCTTCAAAAAGATGGCCCTCGACAAGGGCCTGGACTTCGAGTGGGATGAGATGCTCTGGTCACTCGTACTCAGCTACAACGCGGCTAGGCAGCAGTCTACTGGAGTGGCGCCATTCACCTTGCTGTTCGCTCAGGAAGCCACGGTGCCACCGGATCTTCGTGCTCGACCCGAGTTGGACTTTGGGAAGCAGGAGGAGAAGACACTGGCTGATGATCTGTTACAGCGAGCCGCCATCGTAAAGAGGCTCATGGTACATGCAGGGTGCAACCTGGAGATCGCTCAGCACCGCGACACTTTACGGTACGAGCACAGGAGGAGTGGCAGCTACGAGCCGAAGCCGCACCAGTTCAAGGCAGGCGATTTCGTATATATACGACAACAACCGCGCTCTGGCATGGAGGTGGCCACCAAGCCAGCCATCCTAAAGATAGTCAAGGTGCAAAGAGATGGGGTGGTAGTGTTGGAGGACAGCACGAAGCTGCGGGAGAAGAGCACAGTGCAAAATATTGCACCATGTCACCTACAAGTGAAAGATCAGTACGACTGCAGTGCAGCCATCCCCAGCAAGCATCTCGCGTGTGAGGCGTGCATGCGGACAGATGGGGAGGCAGCCATGTTGCTGTGTGGCACCTGTAACCGTGGTTATCACACGTGGTGTCTGAATCCAGCGCTGGATGGAGTACCTGAAGGGGATTGGCAATGTCCCAAGTGCTTAGGTGGGACCGTGGTGGCAGCTGCCGCCGAGGTGAGCGCGTCGATCGTCGACAAGATGGCTGCCATGGAGCTGCAGCTGAGAGAGAAGCTGGGCTCAGATGTGGTATTGTTGCCTGCAGACGTGGGTCCACATCGTGCAGTGAGGCCGGGACGTGAAGACCCATGGCAGGCGCTGACATCGCGGCAGATGCTCAGAAAAGAAGGGAGCATGGGGGATCTTCCTGACAGAGTGGCCTGGGGAAACCAGGAGGAGCTCAGCAGAGTGATCACAGAAGTGATGCCAGGATTCTGGCATGAGGGCCATCGTACCATCTTGAGCAGGAAGTGTGCAGAGCAGCACACTCGCGCGAGAAGTCTCCGCAAGACGTCCACAGTGCAGGCCATGAGCCCCGAGGAAGTACAGAAGAGAGGAGATGTGACGCAATTGAGCAGAGCTCAGGTGAAGATTGCCAGTCAACTGGATTGGGGCTTAGAGTTGGTGATGACAGTTCCTCAGGAGGTCAGACGTTTGGCGCACGAGGTGACTTGGGAGAAGATCACACAGGTATGGGATCCTTGGGCTGGCACAGGTGTCATTGGCAAGGTTATGTCGCTGGAATGGCCTCACCTGAAGGTTATGAACAATGATTGGAACCCGCAGTTGAAGTGGCACGAAGCCCTTAATGCTTTACAACCGGGCAATTATCGAGCCTGGAAGGAGAAGTATGGGGTGTGTGACGCGGTGGTGACCTCACCCTGGTTCGCAGTGCTGGATATTGCGTTGCCATTGGCAGTACTGGCCAGCCGAGTGGTGGCTTGTATTCATGTGCCATCGCACTACATGACAGATATGACAGAAAGCAGGGCACAATACTTTCGTAAGCTGTGTCACGCTGGACGCTTACATGTGATTGGGCACTTGGAGCATGGACCTATTGGCAGAAGATGCATGTGGGTCATGGTGTTTCGCAATCCTTTGACAAGGGCCAGGATGTTGCGAGGAGGAGAAGCTTCTGGAGTGGGTATGTTTACCTTCAGCATGGGCAAGTTCGCAATGGATGGCGTTACGACAGAAGATGCTGAGCAAGCTCTTGTCTAATGTCTGTGCTACCAGTGGCAGCTACAGATGGGGGATGTTGAGAAAAAGAGCTTGCATAAGTTGTGAGAAAAGATAAAGAGATATCAAAAATTTTGAGATTTTGTATAGTTACAGTAGCAAGCTAACTGTGCAGTCATATAAGGAAACATATGCAAAGCCGAGCTAGTGTTGTGGAAGCGCTGACAATAAGTAAGACTGTCTAGTAGTAGGGCTAGAGAGTTGTGCTTTGTGTGGACGCTTCGTGCATAAGTTCGCGACAGCTGTCACAAACCACGGCTTATCGTGTACCTCAGCCGGGTTGTGACACTTGCTGTAGCAGCCTCTGTGACGAACGTATGACACGCGCAATACGATACGCGCGAGGAGTTATGACAGTGACGAGATACGGAAATACGGATGGGTGTTACACTTGTTTGGAGATAGCGAGAATATGTAGGGCGGCGTAGCAGGGTGAGGCAGACGCTCATTTTTGTTTTGCCTTCGTAACAGGGATTCCGAAAATAGCCAGGACTCGCTTAAGACCGCGAAAACAGCAGTGTTATGAGATAATTTATAAGATACAGTATTCTTCTGCTTGTAAAGACATACATTTGTGGACTTGTCCTTGTGCGATAGCGTCAGAACTGTAATTAACAGTCTTTTTCATGTTGAGAAAAAGAGCTTGCATAAGTTGTGAGAAGAGATAAAGAGATATCAAAAATTTTGAGATTTTGTATAGTTACAGTAGCAAGCTAACTGTGCAGTCATATAAGGAAACATATGCAAAGCCGAGCTAGTGTTGTGGAAGCGCTGACAATAAGTAAGACTGTCTAGTAGTAGGGCTAGAGAGTTGTGCTTTGTGTGGACGCTTCGTGCATAAGTTCGCGACATCTCCGTAGGACCACCAGCTACGAAGAAGCTGGACATGTGCTCCACGGGCTGGCAGTAGGAACATTTTAATCTTAAGTATGAGAAAACGCAAAAATCAAAAAAAATTTCATCAAAACTTTAGAAGTTTGCGCCAAATTGGTTCGACCCCAAAGCAATTTCTCTTTCGGCCCCTCTTCGGCCCGGGCCTCATTTTGGCGACTCAGTTCGGCCCGGGGCTGGCCAATCGGGGTAAGATACCTTCCCTGGTAGGCGGCGTACTCGTCGATAGTGTCGGGCACCCGCTCCTCGGCGGCAGGGAAGGAGAAGGCGGAGACGGTGTCGTAGAGCTCCTGCTTGCCCCCCGCAACGAGCGGCGTCGTCGCTCTCCATGGCGTTCTGGAACAGCGTGGCGAAGATGTGTGATGCTGAAGCCGTGTGCCCCAACATGTCCACGTGGCCCGCCGTTAGGGCAGTCGCGGTGCCAGTGCTTCTCCCCCGTAGCGGAGCACGTCGGATTCCCGCATAACGGCACGAACGTACCGCTAGGCTTGTGGAAACCCGCTAGCCAGCCCCCCGTCCATGTGACTGAGTGTAGTTGCCATTCTCAGGCAGTGGCGTGGTACCGAAACGGTGTCCGTCCCCATGTCCACCCCGTCCGATGGCGTTCTTCTTGTCGGTGCGGGTCGTGAATGAATCCCTTCGTGTCGTCGATACGGTGGTTGGGGAGCTTGATTTCTTTCTTCATGTCAAACAGCTGGTCGCGGAGCTCGGAGAAGATGGTCTTGAAATCGTTGGCGTCCTTCTTGTCGGCGAAAGGACCCACCCAGGGCGAGGGCGGAGTACGTCTCTCCAGATAGCGGGACGTGCGCGGCGTTCTCGGTTTGGGCGAAACAATCCCGAGTCCATTGCGGAATAGTAGCCAGGGACTCCGCTGCACGCTAGTCGTGCAGCAGAAGCCGGTTGACAACCGGCGCATAAAAGGCGGGGTCGAGGGACTTGATGAAGAGGGACTTGACCTCCATGTCGTCGAGTGTGCTCTTCCATCGTGCAGACCGGAGAGTGGCGTTGAAAGCGGCGATAGTCCGTGACGGGTCGTGCTTGGTGATCTCGATGGCCAGAAGGTCTGCGGTGCCCTGGAATGAAGGGTCCGCCGGAATCCAGAAGCATCCTTGCGATCTCCAGCAACACCCGTTTCCCATCAAACGGGTGGGTCTCCGCTGAGGACTCCATCCAGTCCGCAGCGGGCGACACCGGAGCTATGACGTACTTCAATGTCGAACACAGCAGCCTGTTCGCCTCAGAGCGAATAGGTAACGTGGCATGATCCTCGAGGTCGAACAGGGACGAAAATGCGGTCTCCTCAGTGACGAAAATGTCCCGTAATGCCATAACCAGACGGGCGAAAACGGAGCTGGCGTTCTTCTCCACCCCAGTAAAGCGTCCAGTTTTGTCTTCATATACCTTCTTAACGACGAGCTTGGCGGCTCGCTCGTCGAAGGACTCCTTCGCCAGACGTCGTACTTCGTCGAGGAATTTAGCACCCGCCGATTCGGGGGCAGCTGGCGCAGCCGTAACCGTAGGGATGGCTGGCGTAGTTGCATGTGTGGCTTCGGCGTCGTCGAAAATCGTAGCTAGGGAGCGGCGGGCGGCCGCGGTGTGGGATCTAGTAAATGCGCTCATGATAAAATGACTATAGAGACGGGGAGAGGGAAAATGCGAGGTGAGGCGAACGGTGTGGGCGACGGCTAGCGAGTCGCGCGGCGGGTCGTCGAGGAGCGGCGGGGAAACAACAAATTATACGAGGTCGTGTGGGACTAATAGATCCGATCAATACCGAACGGTGTACCGGAGACCAGAAACAACAAAATCCAGCCCAACGATACTGCACGTAGAGTAAAAATGCCAATAACGCGCGTCCCACTCACGCCCAATCAACCGCGCGTCTGTAACTGAGCCATGCATACCGCCCGTACCGTAAGCCTCGTTAACGCGGGTCCCTCACCCCATCTCAAGCGTCGGCGTTTAACCAATCATGGCTAGTGCCGCAGTGTAAAATTAAGAGTGCGTGGGACTAAACCTGTTGAATATATCAGCTAGACTGTATATTCGATATCGTGGTAATCAGAATAGATAACTTTAAGAAGTCTACTTCCCGTTATATGTTCGGGGTCTAGGGTTCCGGGACCGGTGACAGTCATACACCCTAACTATAGCAAGGAACATATCAACCCCCTATGGCCGGTCTGTGGCCGTACGATGAGGGCTGTGGCCGAGGTTTGGCCGAGGGTGCTTTTGCTTGTTGGCCGAGACGAATTATGTAAAATTTTGAAAATTTCCCCGAAATTTTGCGATTTTCATGATATTGTCATACTTAAAATTAAAATTTTGCGTCTGCGGCGGGCAATTTTAGATTTCGGCCGGGATGGCCGAAACCTGGCCGATGGAAATTTTGAGTGTTGGCCGTGCAACATGAAAGTTTGATATGTTCCCTGAACTATAGGGATGACTTCCTGAGACAGTCGGGGCGTCACTTCCAGCACTTTTTTTAAAATCTTTTGGCCTTCGGCCAAAGTGCTGGATGTGACACACCGACAGCTAAATCTGTCACTTGTTGTCACTTCCTATAGTAGGCTGGGTGACCGTCACCAGTAGACGGGAAACACCCGTTAGGTATTTATGTATGCCTCTCTTTAATCAATCACACTTTATCGTTCTGATCCCGAAAACCCTCAACTCAGGGTTTATATCAACTAGCTAGATATATATAACATACCTATATATCTAACAGGTTTGGCCCCACTTACGCTTTATTTAGCCACTGCGACACAGCCGACATGATTGGCTAAAGCCGGACGCTTGGGATGGAGTGAGGCGCTCCGCGCGTGGGAATGCCGGCAGTCACGGGCATGGCCTAAGTTTTCTGGGTTGATTTACGGCGCGCTGTAGGCCTTTGAGAACATTTTTTTCTTACGCGATTTAACGTTGGACTGGTTTACGTCTTCTGGTTGGTTACCACGCCGTTGCGTATCGGCCGCCTCTACCACACGACTTCCCGGAAAACCTGATCTCTCACAGCAGCTGTATCGGCGACCCACCACATTTCTTGGCCGCCCACGACTTCCGCATTTTCACGTCTCCTTGCCTTACTCCACCCCATGCAGTCTATTTCATTATGGTCGCTTCAACTAGATCCACCGTTAGCATGGCACATCGCCGGCGCACGTTAATTAAACGCGATTTTTTATTCCGTTGCTGCCAGGCATGCGAACACCCCGGCGACTCCGCCGGCAGCTCAGCCGGTTGCTAATTCGGCGGGAGCTGCTTTCTTGGCATCAGTGCGTGCTCTGCAAAGGGAGCACCTTGACATGAAGATCGCCAAGTCCGTCGGACAGAAGTTGTTCGAGAGCAAGGATGGCAGATTTTCCGGGACGGAATCCCACGCGTCGGCCCTCTTCGCGAAGATGGTCTCCGCACTACACACGGCCGTCGTAACCGAGGACATTGGCTTTGAGCCGCTTTTCGCACTCGACAACGCGGCCTTGGCCGTCCGCGTGGAGGCGAACTCTTTGTTGTATGTACTCCACGCTGGAACTCATGGTCGACGGAAAAAGTCTTTTTGGGGAAGAATTTTAGAGCCATTTGGGAAGAATTTTGACATTGGTCATTTTTGGGAAGAATTTTGACAATGACTCGTGCGTGACGCACGCGACGTATATTCACGCTTATGGGTGTGTGGCTGGCACACTGGACAATTCAAGTTGAAATCTGATTTCCCTCTCTTGTGACAGTCGAGTGACACTCTCAGTCCTCATAACATTTTGCCATGAGTATAAATCGTACAATAGACAAAATACCATATATATTTATAAACATTTTACGATTCCAGGAAGATAGCTTCCAGGTCATGTTAGCCTGTGGTCTGGATGACTACCAATAACCAAAAGTCTTGCGGGAATCATTTTTTCCAGCCAATAATCTGGCCGCGATGTAGTGTATACCAAAGGTTTATATTCACCAAAATATTGGTTGGTGAAATTTGATTTTTATATTTTCCATTGTATATCCGTGGTATGATGACGTGTCTAGCCTCCGTCACGTGCTCACGTCGAACAAGCCACTGTCCGCTCAGATGTTTTCTCTCAGACCTGTACCTCACGCTGCTGGACAGTGACTTACGTAACCCCGTAAGTCACTTTCCAGCAGCGTGAGGTAGAGGTCTGAGAGATGTACCTCAAGCATCGAAACTTAGCATACTTATTGTTGGGCGTGTTAGGAACACCATATTTTTTGCGCGCGCGACATCCGTGCACATTATGGGATCTGGGACGCCGCGCAAGGGAGGGGGTCATTGGGCACGCATCGAGTGAAAGGCTCGACATACGCACCGCATGAACGCATCATGCATAGCACAAGCGTGCCACGCATATCATATACGCATAGCAAACACTTTTTGACCATCTGACAGCGCGCTGTCAACCCTAGCAAAAACGCGGATGTCCACCGCGTCCACGTTTCCGCTAGGGTTTCGTCCCTCATCCGCGCGCTCGCTTGCAAGCAAGCATGCGCAGCGGATGAGGGAACCGTTTACCAAAAATATTATCTCATATGCGTTATCTTTCATCATTAATTCGTACAGTCTGGACGGCCAACCACAAATCTCGCTAAGGGCCGGCGCGTGCATGTGGGTATAGTGAGCGTGATTTTAGGTTTTTCGCGACTTCCAAAAGTAGCGAAAGCGGTTATCATTCTCCGCGATGCGGATACCCACGGACTCAGTAGAAATCTGTGATAATATTAGATAGGAATAAGTTACTTAGATTAACACATAATCTTAGAAATCTTCGCCTGGCTGTACGGGGTCTCTCACTGCGAGGGAGAGCGCGTTCCGCGTTAAGTTGAAATTGCATAGTTAACAAATAGCATCTGTACATCGCAAAATGCTCAAAGCGACATCTGCTGTAAAAATGGGACAGTGACACTGCGAGCATCATACGTATGCCGTATGCGAGAGGCGAATCTGTCAAAAACCAACCAAATCTTTTGCGTCTCAAAATGACATACCGTACAAAAAAGCAGTCATATGCCACACACCCCATTGTGGCGTTCCCCACTTCGACTTTTTCGCGGGTACGCACGATTGAATGCAGATATTGCTACATGTTCAGTTCACGGTGAAGATGAATGAATTTGCATTTCCAACGTTTCTCTCGTGACTAATGTATCACGTAATGAATCCAAGATGTGAATGCTATTGCGCCACATCGGCTATAGCGAGAGTTGGCAGTTGCGTTGGACATTTTCAGGCTGATATGGCCAGTATAAATCCCACCGTATCCGCGGCGACTCATGCGCGTCAGTGTCACGTATAAGCACGCACGCACGAGTCAGTTCTCATAATTCTTCCCAAAAAGAACCAATGTCAAAATTCTTCCCAAATGGCTCTAAAATTCTTCCCCAAAAAACCCCGAGCCATGGTCGACCCCATGTCGCCCGCAGCGGACTGGATGGATTCGTCCCACACCAGCTTCCCGGCTGACGGTAAGCGCGTTCTCCTCGAGTTCGCCCGCCGGATGATTCCGGCGGGTGACCCCTTTCAGGGTCAAGCAGACATGTTGGGCGTCCGCATATCTGCGGGCGTGGACCCGCACGGACAAGATCGGAGACTTCAACGCCGCTCTGAAGGCTGCGAGGACACGGGCCACACTCCTGGACGAGGACGTGAAGGCGCTGTTCATCAAGGCGCTCGACACCACCTTCTACCAGCCGGTGGTGTCCCGGTTGCTCCTCCACGATCAACGAGCCGCCCATGACCTCCTCACGATTCAGCAATGGGTACGTGAATGCTACTCCGAGCACGTGCGGGCAGGCACCGCCACGGCGTCCGCACACCGGTATTCTCAGGGCACGCATTTCATGGAGAAGACCGGCGACGACTCCGGTGCGCCCGGTGAGCTTGCGGATTTGAGGACCATGGTGCTCGACTTGAAGCGGCAACTCGCCGCATTCATCGCCTCCGCCGAATCCGAGCCGTCCCCGCGGGGATTCACTCCTCGCGCGGACAAACCAGATCGGCGGGTCAAAACCCGCTTCGCGGCCTCGCCTCTACCCAAGGGGGGCAATTGGTCGCAGTCCGTCTCGAAGAAGGTCGCCTTCCACCCCGACACCGGTGCGACCGTGCTGTATTGTCAAAATCAGGTGTGCGCAAAGGGCAAGGCACGGCATTGGCATCGGGACTGCCCGAACGGGGGCCGGACCGGCCTCTCGGCCTACGCTTTCGCTGAGGAGGCCGAGAACTCGGTGTTGGCCGCGAAGTTTCAACATGCCATCGACCACGCCGACGCCGAAGAGTTCGACGCCCTCTGCATGCTCGCGGGCGGGAAGCCGGACATCTTCGCCGACCTCTCCGCGTGCTCGTTCTGCGAGGAGGACGGTGAGGCCCTCGTGTCCGCCGTCACTGAGCTCTCGGAGTTGGCATGCACGGCTGGGGCATCGATGGCTACTGCACAACGATCCTTGTGACAGGACTGGAATCGCGTCCGGTCCTGTCACAAGGACCGACTTTTCGGGAATTTTCTAAGCCTTCCTCTTGGCGTTCCGAGTGCACCCCACCCGGAATGTTAGTTCCCAATGGACCTATGCTATGTGCCTTCACGCGCTATTGAGAGTATATCGTCATGAAATGAGTATATCCAGAGCATTTGAATCATGTATCCAGAGCATTTTTCACTTGCAACTTTCGGAGGACGTTAAAAAACACACCATGCCTTTAATAATTTTTATCCAATTGAATTCTAGGTCTCACAAGCCCGCCAACCTTCCAAGATATATCCTAACATTATATCCAATCATACGCAAAAAAATATGCGCGTTCTCAGTGTATATTGGGTCGTATATCCACTCTCATATATCGAGTGCTCGTATATCCACTCGTATATCCACTCGTATATCCACTCGTATATCCACTCTTTTATGCAGCAAAAACTTTCTTGAAGGCTTGAAGAATGTTGTCGAATAGCATCTGCATTATTCACGTACTGTATGGCTGCTAGCACATTGTAGTGTTCATATATACATATCAATTGATTTTTTGAGCTATTAACATCACCATAACTGGAAATATTGTGCATTGCATGTACTCTAAAAATTATGGGTTGACATATTTGTCAGGTCCTAATATGCATATGATCCAAAATTCCGTGAGTGCATGCTATTGTGAGCCATGACTGCTGAAGTATCATGGCTATCTATGAGGCGGTACATATTAGAGGGCACTATTGGGTCATAAACATGATATGTTTAATTGCTAGATGCATTTGGAGGCCATCTAGTAGGTGTACGCGGCTTCGGGCACTCCGGTCCTTGTGAAAGGACCGGCATTTTTATTTAATTTTCGTCGGTACTACCCCCGCGTTTCATTCCTCTCAAGCACATGCCCATATCGAGTATAGCACCCAAAAGAGGTTCAGAATAAATTCTTGGACACCCAAATATGGTGTC
>LGRX02031873.1:0-10098 GCA_001247695.2 Cymbomonas tetramitiformis | reverse complement strand
GATGACGTTATGATATTCCCATCCGCGCCTTTGACAAGTTTCCCATCCACTTTCCATTCACAAATGTCCGGATGTTCCGTTTTCAACTTCTCAAACAACTCTCTATCGCTGTAAAGTTGGAGCTTCACACGGCAGCTCATAAAGACACCTTTTGATAAACGCAACGTTCGTTACTCGATTGCGCTTCCCCCCAGTGTCTGTATCTCTAGCTTGCGCAACATGAAAGTCCCATATTGCCTTTCCGATGTGCAAAGGAATATGCTTTGTCTTCGCCGACTTCTTCTGCACCCACCTCAACTTCATGGACTTTTCGAGAGCGTGCTGCCTATAATATTTTGTGTATGTATCTCGCTTGACTTTTAGCCTGTCTGCTGCAGCCACCAATGCCCGAGCTTGCTTCAAGTTATCTCCAGTTCCAGCTTTGATGACCATATTGTAGATGGCAAATTCATCATTGCCGTGCACAGTCTTGTTGGCTTGAATAGAATCGCGATAATTGTCCACAATCATGGCATCTAAAGATGCCTGAGTTGAAGAGCAGATTCCTGTATCACAAAAATACAAAAATCAATAATATAAATAGATAGGCGCCTATCCCAAAGGGCTACCCCGTGTTGTGGGGCAGCCTGTGCCCTATATGGCAGCTCGATTGCCCCCATCATGCGGCGTGCATCAGCCCTAAGGGCTGCCCCGTGTTGTGGGGCAGCCTGTGCCCTATACAACAGCTCGATTGTCCCCATCATGCGGCGTGCATCAGCCCTAAGGGCTGCCCCGTGCTGTGGGGCAGCATGTGCCCTATATGGCAGCTCGATTGCCCCCATCATGCGGCGTGCAACAGCCCTAAGGGCTGCCCCGTGTTGTGGGGCAGCATGTGCCCTATATGGCAGCTCGATTGCCCCCATCATGCGGCGTGCATCAGCCCTACTAAGAGCTGCCCCGTGCTATGGGGCAGTCTGTGCCCTATATGGCAGCTCGATTGCCCCCATCATGCGGCGTGCAACAGCCCTAAGGGCTGCCCCGTGCTGTGGGGCAGCCTGTGCCCTCTATGGCGGCTCAATTGCCCCCATCATGCGGCGTGCATCAGTCCTAAGGGGCCGCTCCCGTGCTGTGGGCGGTTCATGCCCTATACGACAGCTGATTGCCCATCATGCGGTGCACCAACCCTAAGGCTGCCCGTGCTGTGGGCAGCCCAGCTCCTATATGGCAGCTCGATTGTTCCCCATCATGCAGCGTGCATCAGTCCGGCGGCCGCCCCCGTGCTGTGGGGCAGTCTGTGCCCTATATGGAAGCTCGATTGCCTACATCATGCGGCGTATCAGCCCAAGGGTTGCCCGTGCCGTGGGCAGCCTGCAGCCCTATATAACAGCTCGATTGCCCCCATCATGCGGCGTGCATCCGCCCTAAGGGCTGCCCCGTGCTGTGGGGCAGCCTGTGCCCTATATGGCGGCTCAATTGCCCCCATCATGCGGCGTGCATCAGTCCTAAGGGCTGTCCCGTGTTGTGGGGCAGCCTGTGCCCTATACGACAGCTCGATTGTCCCCATCATGCGGCGTGCATCAGTCCTAAGGGCTGTCCCGTGTTGTGGGGCAGCCTGTGCCCTATACGACAGCTCGATTGTCCCCATCATGCGGCGTGCATCAGCCCTAAGGGCTGCCCCGTGCTGTGGGGCAGCCTGTGCCCTATATGGCAGCTCGATTGCCCCCATCATGCGGCGTGCACCAACCCTAAGGGCTGCCCCGTGCTGTGGGGCAGCCTGTGCCCTATATGGCTACTATCCTTAATCCAGATCCTCCCACAAGAATCTAGCGCAAATGGGCATGGCGACCTTGTATGTCGTATATAGTGGCCCGGTATATGCTTTGGGGCAATATTTATGAACCTTTTGAATTATCTATAACATTTCTTTGCTTGAAATGGCGATGGTTTGACCTTTAATCTTAGCGTGGTTTGGGTGGGTGCTTTCACAGAATTTTAATCAAAATGCTAGATCCTACCACAAGGATCTAGGGTACCGACAACTCTAGGCCTTGCTACACGAGCTCGGGTTGGTGCGTATGTTGTTAAACCTCGAGGATATGACCAAAACTAATTTTGTAAGCCCTTTAATATCATACTAGCCGGATTAATCGCCGCATATGCGCATGCCATAGTGTAGTACCGTCGAAATTCAATATTTCCATCATTATCAGGGTCTGAAAATCGTATTCTAGAACCTCTAGCGGTAGTTCTAACCGTTCAAAAAATCCCCAAAAATCCCAAGGAGACTTTGAAGTCATATTAAAGTACTGAAGTGCTCACCAAGGCAAAGATCTAGCCTTAAAGCTTAAAATGGACCAAGACTCACGCCCAAAATGCGAAATTATCCCCATACTTAAGGAATGTGTATATCTTACCCATGTGACCGCGTTCGTGTGATGTGTCCAATATACATTATCCAAGTCGTATTTTGACCCAAACACGATTAATATACATGCATACCTTGAGATATATCATGTCTATGGTGGCAAAGGATCGATATACGATTGGCAAAAAATTATGGAAGATACACCCCGCTTTTGAAGCTTTAAAAGGCGCAGCAGTTCAAAATTTGGTTGGGGCATGCTATAAATGCATTAGCTAGGAGTATATATGATGGATTCTCGTCAAACCACGCACCACACTACTTAGTATAGGTCCCATGTGGAAAGTATTCCTTGGTGTTGACTTGTAGAAAGCTCGTGGGGCGCCTAAATAAATTATTGAAAAAGTGATCCTTGTGGGAGGATCTAGAGCGTTCTAGGTCCTCCCACAAGGATCTCGGGATAGTAGCCATATATGGCAGCTCGATTGCCCCCATCATGCAGCGTGCATCAGCCCTAAGGGTTGCCCCGTGCTGTGGGGCAGCATGTGCCCTATACGACAGCTCGACTGCCCCCATCATGCGGCGTGCATCAGTCCTAAGGGCTGCCCCGTGCTGTGGGTCAGCCTGTGCCCTATATGGCAGCTCGATTGCCCCCATCATGCGGCGTGCATCAGTCCCAGGGCTGCCCCGTGCTGTGGGGCAGCCTGTGCCCTATATGGCAGCTCGATTGCCCCCATCATGCGGCGTGCATCAACCCTACTAAGAGCTGCCCCGTGCTGTGGGGCAGTCGTGCCCTATATGGCAGCTCGATTGCCCCCATCATGCGGCGTGCATCAGCCCTAAGAAGGGCTGCCCCGTGCTGTGGGGCAGCCTTGTGCCCTATACGCAGCTCGATTGCCCCCATCATGCGGCGTGCATCAGCCCTAAGGGCTGCCCCGTGCTGTGGGGCAGCATGTGCCCTACATGGCAGCTCGATTACCCCCATCATGCAGCGTGCATCAGCCCTAAGGGCTGCCCTGTGCTGTGGGGCAGCTTGTGCCCTATACGATGTATGAAAGGTTGATTACCCCCAACCACGCAGTCCGCCCGGCCCTTGCTAGGAGCTTCGTGCAATGAAGGCGCCCGGCCCACGCGAGGAGCTCCGCTGATTGCATGCTTTCAGACCTATTTAACGGATACTCAGCTTATAATGGAGTGCTGGTTTTGAGCGTACCAGCAGTCTCTTTATTTGCAGCTAGCTTTGGATCATTTACGAAAGCGGCAAGAAGTTCAGATCGTGCTTGCTCCAGGTGCTCCGGAGCATGTTTTCTACTGCACATTGTTTGCGTTAAGTTGAGAAAGCTCTCCCGTAAAGTCCCCCTGCACTTCATAGCACAACGATGATAACACAGATGAGTGATCTATGGTTGAGGCACTCTAGAATAATGTTGCAATGTGTCAAAACACCACTACCTTAAGTGCATGCAGCCGAGTGGTCATTGTTACCTGTGGTCTCGTAGAGTTCTGTCGTTATATTCGAAGGTGGACTTGTCTTTTCGAGTCCGTAATGTACGTGCCTTTGCCGTAGCACGCCGCGCCCGTAGTCTCCGGACACGCTCGCTCGTTTTTCGCCTCTTAGCTATCAAAGAGATTGGAACATTCGTTGGATTCGGGGTTACGGTCGGATCTTGCCACTCGTCCTCGCCACCGTGTTCCTCAGATGCTGAAGCATACTCAGTGTCTGAGTCCTTGACCTCAAAATCAGAGTCATCGGGCTCTGAGTCACTTCCAACCTCACAATTAATATCACCGCCCAAGCCATCATGAATTGACTCCACCACGGTGGTTTCAACTTTCGTATCATGTTCACCTTGAGACTGAGTAAACAACTCCCTTACGGTGTCGTCGCCAGCTTCTGCGCTATTGATTGTCGATTGCTCTCTCCTCTCCTTCTTGCGCTTTCGAAATCTTTGCATTCGCAATGTGCTCGAGTCACGCTTCTTGAAAGAGCTTTTGAGAGTCTCGCTCATTGTGGTGTGAGTGAGTGGCGCCGCATCAAGACGGCCACTTAAGATGAAGTCTACAGCTGTCGGGATGTCGTTGCCACTTTGAGCGAGTGCCATATTTGCGAGGACAGGCTGGAACCCAAGATCGTTGACTAAGTAGTCGCTTGCGGTAACACGGGCGGCAACGTCGTTGAGCACCGCACAACTACTAATTCGCTGGGAGGATGCAATTTCGGAGTCGCCCTGCGAAATACAAAGGTTCAAGATGCCGTTTTGACAACTGCCATGCGCATAAAGTCGTGTGAACTTATGCGTGAGGAGACTTGGCACCGCTTGATTCGGCGGTATGGAGCGCTCACCTTTAGTTGTGGTTCAAGCGTAGTTTTGGGTGCTGAGATCTCAAATGCCTGAGCTACAGGGGTCGCCCACGGCGCCGGTGGCAGTGAACTCTGCACTACAAATGGCACACACGCAGTTGTGAGTGTTGCGAGGCATAAAAATAGAGTTGCGTTGGCATGTTTAGAAATATGTGAGTTACTGACCTCTTTAGGGACTACCAAAGTTGGCTCTTGGGTCGACTGTGGCTAAGTTCCACAGGTTGCGTCATATGAACCCTGCAACACACAGTGGGTGATGCTGAAATTATTTTGACTGCGCCAAATACAAACGCGAGTACTGATAAGGTCAAAATGAAATACATATAGTTTCTGGCAGTTCACCTGCGGATCACACCGCTCCGATGTCGCAACGGTTGGGGCTTGATCTTTTGTTGTAGACAGCAACCCGAGCCAACCGCGCAGACCACCGTTGGCTTTGTACTCGTGGGCGTAAACTTTGTGTGGGCTGCCAGGAATAGAACTTGGACGACGAGATTTATCCTTGCTGTATTCTAACCACTCTCTTTGATTTCTTAAGCCTTGCATGGCCACTATTCGCTGCGCCTCGTCGTATGGCAAATATTGCGCCATGTCACCTTAAAGTTTCGACCAAAGTTTAAAGCCCTGGAAAGGGCGTCTCTAAGCTTACGCTATGCTATTATCTAGTACTAGTGTATTGCCAAGGAGGAAAACGACGACTTTTAACATTGGATTCCCCGATAAGTTCGCTGTGAAAAATCGAAAATCTGCTTTCGCTATGCGCCATGTCTAGGCCATGTCTGGCCATGTCTGAGGCTAGAGAATACGCCCAGCTATTGCGTCTCTTCAAACATGCGTAAAAAATTGCAAAAAAGTACCATCAAAGTATAAGAAAATGCGTCACAGCGTCACTCACTTTCGTGGCTTCTGCAGCTTCGAAAATGAGTCTTAACCTTTCGGGCGAGTCAACAAATGATTCTCGGAGGTCGGTAATCACGGTTTATCGCAAAATAAACTGAAAATAAAATTTCTGCCGGAATGTAACGCTGGGTGCCCCCCCGCCCTGGAGACCACCTCTCAAGATGAAAGTGGAGGACCAAAAACTCACACAACTCATTAACAGCAGACTCAAAAAATATGGCCACACACAAATAAGCGTGTGTGACAATATACATTGGCGTCTCATAATGATCCGCTTATCATCATCTGGGAAAATAGATGCTTACATATATGACCCTTTTGGAGATAAAGCCGAAAGAGAAACCATCAATATGATTGTGGTAGCACTCACAACCTGGCTGAAAAATCTCAAAGCCACCACAGAATTTAAGGAATCCACAATTACCATTAGCAAGGATACATTTCAAACAGATACATACAACTGTGGCACATGGGTAGCAAAAACCGCCTTCAGATGGGCCCAATGGAACAGAGGTTCACATCAGACCACATTTTTCGAGCACCTAAAATGTGACCTATGTAGTGGGGAGTATGGCGACAAAACAATGCAAAAGGAAATACATAAATACCGATTAGAAATGAGGAAAGAAATAGGGCTAATGGCCAATAATACCCGCAACACACTGGAGCTCAAAAACTTGGAGCCCGCTGGAAATGACGCTGCAATCAGCGGCTTAAATATGACTTCACCTGCCCACCATATCCTCACACGTAGAGGTGCCACACCTAAAAAGCAGATAGAAACTCTGATAGAAACTTTTAGGCTGGAATGGAAGACACACACCACTAATGAAACAATTGTTTCAGAAACCATCGAATCACATAGGAAATATCATCACACCTCGAACACGGACAACACCAACATTCAAATTCACCTTCTTGTGATCAATGAAATATGGTCAACTGCAGTCCACATCATTCCAGAAAGAAAGATTATTTATTGTGATTTTGATATCCCTACCAATAAACACCAAAAAGACATTCTCACACTCTTCCCTCAAGACTTGAGTGCGCACCGCATAACCTTGAAACTGGGAGTACATCCGAACAACATGGGGATTTTCAATTTTACACTAGCTCACAAAGCCTTTCACATCCTGCACAACACTAAATTCTTCTCGGCAGCACAATTAAACAGAGATCTACTATACGAACTTGAAAACCTAAATATTAGAATTCTACCACAAACGGGTAGAGAAGCTAGGATAACCAAACACGAAAATAACAAAGCCATTTCGACCATACGACAATCACTAAGAACTCACCTCCCGAAAGTTGATGCACATCCAACAAAGCCAAATCCTGAAAACAAAGACTGTAAACCCACCTACACTGCTTATAAACACCTCATCTCAGGCAAAGGAAAGCTTTCTTGCGAACCTCACACATATGGATACCGCAGGAAACACTCTCACAAACAAAAGAGAATAATCCTTAAAACCAAATGCACAAACAAAATCTTTGATTGTGAGAACATCTATGACGCAGATGGCAGATGCATACTACAAAAAGCAAAACACAAAAGCGTCACTAAACAGTCAGAAGAGTTAGACCGACTTACAAAACTACAACTAGCACAACACTCTGACAATTTGATTATAATGGGTATGAATATGAGAGGCCTCCGACACCACAAAGAAGATAAAGACAGTTTGGTTAAATTAGAAACAATCTGCAATCTTTTAATTGACAGACGGGCCGATATAATATGTATATCAGAAACCAAGGTGAATACTGAAAACCTTGCATTAATTAAAACCCTAATGACACAAAAAGGAATTCAATTTCGCACATCTCATGTAAATGAAAGAGCTTCCATTGGTTCCATGATCCTATGGAATCCGAAAAGCTTACCACTTTCCACCTCGGTTACCACAATTGATGGAGATGCAAAGAGAGCAGTAATGACCAAATTTTCAGGAAATAACGGGTTTGAGCTTTACATAGCTAGTGGCTATATGAATGATGCCACACTAGTAGATGAACAAATGGAATTATATGACACACTCACTGACTGGGCAGGAAAGGCAGGAAATAATCCAAAAAAGGCCTACATAGAGATAGGTGACAAAAACTGTACCATTACCCCAAATCAGCGGGTGTCAGGTGGAAATTACATGTCATATCAAGAGCATGTTGAGAAGAATAAGCATCTTTTAACTTATTTCAACAATGACAGATGTTCTCTTAATGAACTGATAATGGACCGTAATCCAAACACGGAAATTTTCACACATGTTATATCCAAAAACTCAAAAGCAAAACTTACCCATATCATGGCCAACACAACTATGGCAGAATTGACAGTTAAAACTGGATGGACGGAGGAAAACCCTTATATCATCTCCGACCACGGGATAGTATGGGCTGAATTTAAGCTCCCTCAAAACGACACCAAACCGGAGATTTCTACAGATACAACTTTGCCAACACCTAGATTCAATGGTGCCAAGGAAACCACACATGATGAGTACCCAGGGTACCCAATCAGAATGACAAACAAAAATAAGGATACAAAAAGGAAAATAAACAAGAAAGATATTGTAGGACTCCTTGAAGCAAACGGATACAACACAAATGAACTTGTGCACGCGTGCATCAATAAAAACAAAGCAAGAGCCGCTATCAGCACCATCAAGGGTGACACCACTGATCTCGATCTCAGACGGGATAATACAGACGGCGGCCCCATAACAGTGAACAAGCTCATAGCAAAAAATGAAGAGACAGACAGCATAGAACAATGTCTAAAATGGCACAACAAATCCAAGGAATGGTGGATTCACCTTAATAGCCCATGGCATGCAGCTCACTTACTCTCTAGAGGAAAGGGGATGCCAGAAGGTGGTCTCAACTTAGGCCATAACGTCAAAGATGACATTTGGCATATAGGTTCGCCTCACCTACTAAACAGGAAAGATGTAAATGCCTATCTCAAACGACACCTTTCATTCAGCTCACTGGAAGTCAAGAAAATCACGAAATCCAGCACAGATGATCACATGACCTGCTGGGATATCCTTCTACAACCCCATATGCCTGCTAAATTCTGGAACCTGTACGGATCTGAGATGCATTCGGAAAAAAATAGACTGCACAGCCCATTTATTCCAATACGCTACAGGCTGGGTGTCTTACACTGAAAGACTACATAGCACACTCGAAATGGAAAATGGTTCGAAAGCAGCTAGAAACGGCGGCACTGGCCTCAAGGAAATGCACCCTGACGCGACATGGGATACCCTGCACAAATTGGCACATCAGGCGGCAAGTGACGCCTTTGGCACCAAGAATCTGAACAAAACTGGGAGGTCCGAAAAACCATCAGCAGTATCTAACTATATATACAAATGGCTAAACACAGTACGCCGCACCATCAAATATTTGGACACAAGAACTCATGTTAGTAACATTCCAAAGCAAGCCAAAAAGGCTGCCCGCACACTACCGTTTGCCTCGCTCCAACCCAAACACAATGAAGCAGCAGCCACATGGAGATTACGATTGCATGAAAATTATGTAATAATCAGAAATGCTTTTCAAAAAAGCAGAGACACGGACATTGAACGACGCAAACTTCGAGAAAAGGAAGCCCTGCAGCATCTTTTCTCAACTAACCTTTCGAGGTTTCTAGACACAGTCATGGGAAAGATGAAACCTACTGAAAAAGGTGCAGCCGCAACCCCAGGTAGTGATGGAAAGATACCTGAGACAAAATCGGAAAGACTAAACACAACACTAGATGAATACAAAAATAAAAAATTATTTTCTACTAACCCGAATGAGCCAGATGAACTCCCACAGTGGCTCACTGACATTCTCAAGGACAGCCCTAAAATTCCCGATACGGCCGCCGCAAGACTATTGACATAAATCACGCACAAAGAACTTCAACAAGCATACTCGGACTGTGGTATTTCTACAGCACCAGGACCCTCAGGAATGAGATACTCGCAGTGGATCAAGGGCCCAGAGAATTTTCAAGAAGTTACTGTCTCACTTTTTAACCACATTCTTATAACTGGGAGATTTCCTAAGAGTGCAAAATCTGGAGTCATCCTTCCAATCCCTAAAAACCCCTCTGCACCATGTACCATAGATAATTCCAGACCCCTCACAATGTTGGAAACGGGTCTTAAACTATTTAATACAATAATTGCTAACCGTCTCAAAACAATACTCAACACCCACCCCATTCTCTTTCCCATTCAAGATGCCTTTCTTCCGAATAAAAACATAGACGACTCGCTCCAAATTTTGATTGAAGTAATTTCGGATGCCAATAGATACGACAAAGACCTCCACGTAGTTTACCTGGACCTCAAACAAGCATTTGACAGAGCTGAATTCTGGATGAGCAATTTAGCGCTCAGAAAGTTAGGACTCCCATCACAAATAATTAACATCATCTCAGACATCACCAATGATGCCTCTAGAATGGTACTTACTGAAGAAG
>LGRX02031872.1:0-30630 GCA_001247695.2 Cymbomonas tetramitiformis | reverse complement strand
TATAAATGCATTAGCTAGGAGTATATATGATGGATTCTCGTCAAACCACGCACCACACTACTTAGTATAGGTCCCATGTGGAAAGTATTCCTTGGTGTTGACTTGTAGAAAGCTCGTGGGGCGCCTAAATAAATTATTGAAAAAGTGATCCTTGTGGGAGGATCTAGAGCGTTCTAGGTCCTCCCACAAGGATCTCGGGATAGTAGCCATATATGGCAGCTCGATTGCCCCCATCATGCAGCGTGCATCAGCCCTAAGGGTTGCCCCGTGCTGTGGGGCAGCATGTGCCCTATACGACAGCTCGACTGCCCCCATCATGCGGCGTGCATCAGTCCTAAGGGCTGCCCCGTGCTGTGGGTCAGCCTGTGCCCTATATGGCAGCTCGATTGCCCCCATCATGCGGCGTGCATCAGTCCTAAGGGCTGCCCCCGTGCTGTGGGGCAGCCTGTGCCCTATATGGCAGCTCGATTTGCTCTCATCATGCGGGTGCATCAACCCTACTAAGAGCTGCCCTGCGTTGTGGGGCAGTCTGTGCCCTATATGGCAGCTCGATTGCCCCCATCATGCGGCGTGCATCAGCTCTAAGAAGGGCTGCTCCCGTGCTGTGGGGCAGCCTGTGCCCTATATGGCGCTCGATTGCCCCCATCATGCGGCGTGCATCAGCCCTAAGGGCTGCCCCGTGCTGTGGGGCAGCATGTGCCCTACATGGCAGCTCGATTACCCCCATCATGCAGCGTGCATCAGCCCTAAGGGCTGCCCTGTGCTGTGGGGCAGCTTGTGCCCTATACGATGTATGAAAGGTTGATTACCCCCAACCACGCAGTCCGCCCGGCCCTTGCTAGGAGCTTCGTGCAATGAAGGCGCCCGGCCCACGCGAGGAGCTCCGCTGATTGCATGCTTTCAGACCTATTTAACGGATACTCAGCTTATAATGGAGTGCTGGTTTTGAGCGTACCAGCAGTCTCTTTATTTGCAGCTAGCTTTGGATCATTTACGAAAGCGGCAAGAAGTTCAGATCGTGCTTGCTCCAGGTGCTCCGGAGCATGTTTTCTACTGCACATTGTTTGCGTTAAGTTGAGAAAGCTCTCCCGTAAAGTCCCCCTGCACTTCATAGCACAACGATGATAACACAGATGAGTGATCTATGGTTGAGGCACTCTAGAATAATGTTGCAATGTGTCAAAACACCACTACCTTAAGTGCATGCAGCCGAGTGGTCATTGTTACCTGTGGTCTCGTAGAGTTCTGTCGTTATATTCGAAGGTGGACTTGTCTTTTCGAGTCCGTAATGTACGTGCCTTTGCCGTAGCACGCCGCGCCCGTAGTCTCCGGACACGCTCGCTCGTTTTTCGCCTCTTAGCTATCAAAGAGATTGGAACATTCGTTGGATTCGGGGTTACGGTCGGATCTTGCCACTCGTCCTCGCCACCGTGTTCCTCAGATGCTGAAGCATACTCAGTGTCTGAGTCCTTGACCTCAAAATCAGAGTCATCGGGCTCTGAGTCACTTCCAACCTCACAATTAATATCACCGCCCAAGCCATCATGAATTGACTCCACCACGGTGGTTTCAACTTTCGTATCATGTTCACCTTGAGACTGAGTAAACAACTCCCTTACGGTGTCGTCGCCAGCTTCTGCGCTATTGATTGTCGATTGCTCTCTCCTCTCCTTCTTGCGCTTTCGAAATCTTTGCATTCGCAATGTGCTCGAGTCACGCTTCTTGAAAGAGCTTTTGAGAGTCTCGCTCATTGTGGTGTGAGTGAGTGGCGCCGCATCAAGACGGCCACTTAAGATGAAGTCTACAGCTGTCGGGATGTCGTTGCCACTTTGAGCGAGTGCCATATTTGCGAGGACAGGCTGGAACCCAAGATCGTTGACTAAGTAGTCGCTTGCGGTAACACGGGCGGCAACGTCGTTGAGCACCGCACAACTACTAATTCGCTGGGAGGATGCAATTTCGGAGTCGCCCTGCGAAATACAAAGGTTCAAGATGCCGTTTTGACAACTGCCATGCGCATAAAGTCGTGTGAACTTATGCGTGAGGAGACTTGGCACCGCTTGATTCGGCGGTATGGAGCGCTCACCTTTAGTTGTGGTTCAAGCGTAGTTTTGGGTGCTGAGATCTCAAATGCCTGAGCTACAGGGGTCGCCCACGGCGCCGGTGGCAGTGAACTCTGCACTACAAATGGCACACACGCAGTTGTGAGTGTTGCGAGGCATAAAAATAGAGTTGCGTTGGCATGTTTAGAAATATGTGAGTTACTGACCTCTTTAGGGACTACCAAAGTTGGCTCTTGGGTCGACTGTGGCTAAGTTCCACAGGTTGCGTCATATGAACCCTGCAACACACAGTGGGTGATGCTGAAATTATTTTGACTGCGCCAAATACAAACGCGAGTACTGATAAGGTCAAAATGAAATACATATAGTTTCTGGCAGTTCACCTGCGGATCACACCGCTCCGATGTCGCAACGGTTGGGGCTTGATCTTTTGTTGTAGACAGCAACCCGAGCCAACCGCGCAGACCACCGTTGGCTTTGTACTCGTGGGCGTAAACTTTGTGTGGGCTGCCAGGAATAGAACTTGGACGACGAGATTTATCCTTGCTGTATTCTAACCACTCTCTTTGATTTCTTAAGCCTTGCATGGCCACTATTCGCTGCGCCTCGTCGTATGGCAAATATTGCGCCATGTCACCTTAAAGTTTCGACCAAAGTTTAAAGCCCTGGAAAGGGCGTCTCTAAGCTTACGCTATGCTATTATCTAGTACTAGTGTATTGCCAAGGAGGAAAACGACGACTTTTAACATTGGATTCCCCGATAAGTTCGCTGTGAAAAATCGAAAATCTGCTTTCGCTATGCGCCATGTCTAGGCCATGTCTGGCCATGTCTGAGGCTAGAGAATACGCCCAGCTATTGCGTCTCTTCAAACATGCGTAAAAAATTGCAAAAAAGTACCATCAAAGTATAAGAAAATGCGTCACAGCGTCACTCACTTTCGTGGCTTCTGCAGCTTCGAAAATGAGTCTTAACCTTTCGGGCGAGTCAACAAATGATTCTCGGAGGTCGGTAATCACGGTTTATCGCAAAATAAACTGAAAATAAAATTTCTGCCGGAATGTAACGCTGGGTGCCCCCCCGCCCTGGAGACCACCTCTCAAGATGAAAGTGGAGGACCAAAAACTCACACAACTCATTAACAGCAGACTCAAAAAATATGGCCACACACAAATAAGCGTGTGTGACAATATACATTGGCGTCTCATAATGATCCGCTTATCATCATCTGGGAAAATAGATGCTTACATATATGACCCTTTTGGAGATAAAGCCGAAAGAGAAACCATCAATATGATTGTGGTAGCACTCACAACCTGGCTGAAAAATCTCAAAGCCACCACAGAATTTAAGGAATCCACAATTACCATTAGCAAGGATACATTTCAAACAGATACATACAACTGTGGCACATGGGTAGCAAAAACCGCCTTCAGATGGGCCCAATGGAACAGAGGTTCACATCAGCCCACATTTTTCGAGCACCTAAAATGTGACCTATGTAGTGGGGAGTATGGCGACAAAACAATGCAAAAGGAAATACATAAATACCGATTAGAAATGAGGAAAGAAATAGGGCTAATGGCCAATAATACCCGCAACACACTGGAGCTCAAAAACTTGGAGCCCGCTGGAAATGACGCTGCAATCAGCGGCTTAAATATGACTTCACCTGCCCACCATATCCTCACACGTAGAGGTGCCACACCTAAAAAGCAGATAGAAACTCTGATAGAAACTTTTAGGCTGGAATGGAAGACACACACCACTAATGAAACAATTGTTTCAGAAACCATCGAATCACATAGGAAATATCATCACACCTCGAACACGGACAACACCAACATTCAAATTCACCTTCTTGTGATCAATGAAATATGGTCAACTGCAGTCCACATCATTCCAGAAAGAAAGATTATTTATTGTGATTTTGATATCCCTACCAATAAACACCAAAAAGACATTCTCACACTCTTCCCTCAAGACTTGAGTGCGCACCGCATAACCTTGAAACTGGGAGTACATCCGAACAACATGGGGATTTTCAATTTTACACTAGCTCACAAAGCCTTTCACATCCTGCACAACACTAAATTCTTCTCGGCAGCACAATTAAACAGAGATCTACTATACGAACTTGAAAACCTAAATATTAGAATTCTACCACAAACGGGTAGAGAAGCTAGGATAACCAAACACGAAAATAACAAAGCCATTTCGACCATACGACAATCACTAAGAACTCACCTCCCGAAAGTTGATGCACATCCAACAAAGCCAAATCCTGAAAACAAAGACTGTAAACCCACCTACACTGCTTATAAACACCTCATCTCAGGCAAAGGAAAGCTTTCTTGCGAACCTCACACATATGGATACCGCAGGAAACACTCTCACAAACAAAAGAGAATAATCCTTAAAACCAAATGCACAAACAAAATCTTTGATTGTGAGAACATCTATGACGCAGATGGCAGATGCATACTACAAAAAGCAAAACACAAAAGCGTCACTAAACAGTCAGAAGAGTTAGACCGACTTACAAAACTACAACTAGCACAACACTCTGACAATTTGATTATAATGGGTATGAATATGAGAGGCCTCCGACACCACAAAGAAGATAAAGACAGTTTGGTTAAATTAGAAACAATCTGCAACCTTTTAATTGACAGACGGGCCGATATAATATGTATATCAGAAACCAAGGTGAATACTGAAAACCTTGCATTAATTAAAACCCTAATGACACAAAAAGGAATTCAATTTCGCACATCTCATGTAAATGAAAGAGCTTCCATTGGTTCCATGATCCTATGGAATCCGAAAAGCTTACCACTTTCCACCTCGGTTACCACAATTGATGGAGATGCAAAGAGAGCAGTAATGACCAAATTTTCAGGAAATAACGGGTTTGAGCTTTACATAGCTAGTGGCTATATGAATGATGCCACACTAGTAGATGAACAAATGAAATTATATGACACACTCACTGACTGGGCAGGAAAGGCAGGAAATAATCCAATAAAGGCCTACATAGAGATAGGTGACAAAAACTGTACCATTACCCCAAATCAGCGGGTGTCAGGTGGAAATTACATGTCATATCAAGAGCATGTTGAGAAGAATAAGCATCTTTTAACTTATTTCAACAATGACAGATGTTCTCTTAATGAACTGATAATGGACCGTAATCCAAACACGGAAATTTTCACACATGTTATATCCAAAAACTCAAAAGCAAAACTTACCCATATCATGGCCAACACAACTATGGCAGAATTGACAGTTAAAACTGGATGGACGGAGGAAAACCCTTATATCATCTCCGACCACGGGATAGTATGGGCTGAATTTAAGCTCCCTCAAAACGACACCAAACCGGAGATTTCTACAGATACAACTTTGCCAACACCTAGATTCAATGGTGCCAAGGAAACCACACATGATGAGTACCCAGGGTACCCAATCAGAATGACAAACAAAAATAAGGATACAAAAAGGAAAATAAACAAGAAAGATATTGTAGGACTCCTTGAAGCAAACGGATACAGCACAAATGAACTTGTGCACGCGTGCATCAATAAAAACAAAGCAAGAGCCGCTATCAGCACCATCAAGGGTGACACCACTGATCTCGATCTCAGACGGGATAATACAGACGGCGGCCCCATAACAGTGAACAAGCTCATAGCAAAAAATGAAGAGACAGACAGCATAGAACAATGTCTAAAATGGCACAACAAATCCAAGGAATGGTGGATTCACCTTAATAGCCCATGGCATGCAGCTCACTTACTCTCTAGAGGAAAGGGGATGCCAGAAGGTGGTCTCAACTTAGGCCATAACGTCAAAGATGACATTTGGCATATAGGTTCGCCTCACCTACTAAACAGGAAAGATGTAAATGCCTATCTCAAACGACACCTTTCATTCAGCTCACTGGAAGTCAAGAAAATCACGAAATCCAGCACAGATGATCACATGACCTGCTGGGATATCCTTCTACAACCCCATATGCCTGCTAAATTCTGGAACCTGTACGGATCTGAGATGCATTCGGAAAAAAATAGACTGCACAGCCCATTTATTCCAATACGCTACAGGCTGGGTGTCTTACACTGAAAGACTACATAGCACACTCGAAATGGAAAATGGTTCGAAAGCAGCTAGAAACGGCGGCACTGGCCTCAAGGAAATGCACCCTGACGCGACATGGGATACCCTGCACAAATTGGCACATCAGGCGGCAAGTGACGCCTTTGGCACCAAGAATCTGAACAAAACTGGGAGGTCCGAAAAACCATCAGCAGTATCTAACTATATATACAAATGGCTAAACACAGTACGCCGCACCATCAAATATTTGGACACAAGAACTCATGTTAGTAACATTCCAAAGCAAGCCAAAAAGGCTGCCCGCACACTACCGTTTGCCTCGCTCCAACCCAAACACAATGAAGCAGCAGCCACATGGAGATTACGATTGCATGAAAATTATGTAATAATCAGAAATGCTTTTCAAAAAAGCAGAGACACAGACATTGAACGACGCAAACTTCGAGAAAAGGAAGCCCTGCAGCATCTCTTCTCAACTAACCTTTCGAGGTTTCTAGACACAGTCATGGGAAAGATGAAACCTACTGAAAAAGGTGCAGCCGCAACCCCAGGTAGTGATGGAAAGATACCTGAGACAAAATCGGAAAGACTAAACACAACACTAGATGAATACAAAAATAAAAAATTATTTTCTACTAACCCGAATGAGCCAGATGAACTCCCACAGTGGCTCACTGACATTCTCAAGGACAGCCCTAAAATTCCCGATACGGCCGCCGCAAGACTATTGACATAAATCACGCACAAAGAACTTCAACAAGCATACTCGGACTGTGGTATTTCTACAGCACCAGGACCCTCAGGAATGAGATACTCGCAGTGGATCAAGGGCCCAGAGAATTTTCAAGAAGTTACTGTCTCACTTTTTAACCACATTCTTATAACTGGGAGATTTCCTAAGAGTGCAAAATCTGGAGTCATCCTTCCAATCCCTAAAAACCCCTCTGCATCATGTACCATAGATAATTCCAGACCCCTCACAATGTTGGAAACGGGTCTTAAACTATTTAATACAATAATTGCTAACCGTCTCAAAACAATACTCAACACCCACCCCATTCTCTTTCCCATTCAAGATGCCTTTCTTCCGAATAAAAACATAGACGACTCGCTCCAAATTTTGATTGAAGTAATTTCGGATGCCAATAGATACGACAAAGACCTCCACGTAGTTTACCTGGACCTCAAACAAGCATTTGACAGAGCTGAATTCTGGATGAGCAATTTAGCGCTCAGAAAGTTAGGACTCCCATCACAAATAATTAACATCATCTCAGACATCACCAATGATGCCTCTAGAATGGTACTTACTGAAGAAGGCCTCACAGATGAATGGTCCCTCGAATGTGAAGTTCCTCAGGGAGAAGTTTTGAGCCCACTAAGGTTTGTAGCCATTATGGATATTCTGGCAATTTGGTTAGCAAAAAGAGCAAACGGTGCAAACCCGACAGGAACCACATATGGATACGAACTGAACTCGGAACGCCATAGACCAGACAAACCAGGAAATAATGTTATTCCTCCCTCCCAAAACCTATTAGAAAAGGACACCCCTTTAAATATCTTTGCACGGTTCTTCTGTGATGACATCATGCTCGTGGGGAAAACTAAAGACGAAGTTCAAGACATGCTAGGTATAGTTAATGAATTTATGAGCTTCATCGGTATTCCCATCAATGTTAAGAAATCCAAATACTCTTACAGAAAGCGCATCAAACCCCAGGGCAAAATGGTAACACGATATGACCTCTCCGATGATTTACTCATCTCTGGGGGTCACCTGGAGCCCAATACCAATGACTCAAGTCCTTCCATTGATGCGAAATGGATACCCCCTGAGTCACCAGATTTTCTCGATTTCTCTAACAGCAAAGAGGTAAACGGATACCTCGGAGTATGGTTTGCACTAAATGGGGAATGGGACAAACAGGCGGAAATCCTTATCGACAGACTTAAATCCACTCTCACATCCATCCAACTGCAACACATGACTCTACACCAGCTAAGATATGTTATAAATGCGGTTGTAGTTCCGAGGATGGCGTCCCCCCTTAAAGTTACCTCAGCAATTGCCAACTCCTCAAAGAATGTTGCAATTGAATTAGACAAAATGATAGCTTCGTTTATAATCAAATATCTGGGCTGCCCGGTTGACACTAATCATCAAATAATCTGGACAGCAGTCTGCCAGGGCGGGTACGGTATTGATAGTGTCTTCGATATTGCAACCGCGTCGTGTATTACTGAAACCATGAACACCTTGTGCTCTGCAGATGAACACGAATATTGGCAACACGACCACACGGACCGTATCATTGACCCCCACCTTATCTCACTATACCGTAGAAACAGCAATCTATGGCTTAAAATAATAATTCAAAACATGAACAACGAAATGAGTAACAATGCCATCTCGGGCTTCCCCTTATCACACTATGCAAACTACAGTCACACAAAAGACAAACGCTTTAACTGGTTCAGGCGTACAGGTCACATTATGGCAAAACTTGGATACGCTATCGACTCTAAAATTACCCTGAAAATGAAGCGGGTGAAACCACATTAATCACCGCCCTTCCCAGACAACTCTACATGTCGAGGAATGTTACCTCCGCAATTCAAAAATATAACCTCAAGCACACAGGTTCCTTTCTGACTCCCTGCGGTGGAATGTTAAAAAACTGGCAAGAAAGCAAAGGCTTTTTCAGGCTGAACGGTAATAGACCCCCTGGATGGCTAACCGAAATCGAAAAGGAAATGCTTCAAAACCCTGTAGATTTGGACCCACAGGCCAGATATGTCAAGAAACAATATAGAGACAACATAGTACCCCCGGACACGGGTGAGTTTCATTGGAAAGGAAATGGTGACCGAGATTCCATCTCTCTTATTCACATTACCAATATTGACTTAGATGCCATGTCAATACAATATACAGAATACAGTAACAATGCCAAAAACCCTAATGTCTTTGTCAGAATCGAAGGAACCAACAGTTTTCAATACGACTTTGAATATAGCATCACCAATGACGGTTGCATCCTAATTCCAGCAGGTTCCATTTTCGAATATAATGACCATATGGACCCGCCCTCTTCTGTTCTTGCTAAAGTCAATGATATTAACTCACACTATGATTACATCTCAGACAGACAATATGAGACCATTATTGCCAGAATGAAAAACAAAACTGCGGAAGAAGAAAGTGAATACAGCTGCCCTAGCGACTCAGAAGAAGAATCTACCCCCTTCGCCGAAAAGAGCAAACAAATGGAGGATTATGATATGGCAAGCGATGGTTCCCTATTCGCCGGTAAAAAATCAGCATGCAGTGGTGCAGCATATGCCATAAAAAACTTTGACAACGGAATGCCACTTGTTCGGAAGATGAATATCCCCCCCTCAAGAACTTTCGCCGCACCGGGGCTTCTTATCAAGGAAGATATCCAAAACTCTAGTAGCACATCTGCTGAAATTGCGGGACTGCGATTCTTACTCACAGAACAAAAAGAGAATCTCCTCAAATCCATGACTCCAATGGTACATGCCATTGACTCCATGGCTGCAATATCTGCTGTAACAAAGGATGGCAGATCCATGAGTGCCCGGGACAAATTACGTGAAGCTAATCGCAGAGATGTGCAGGCTGTTCGCCTACTGTTAGAAGAACTTGGCTTCTACAGTGAAGGAGACCACAGTAAAATTATCCTTAAATGGATCAGGGGTCACAATAATGACAAAGTCCATGACAGAGTGGACCGTACTGCCAAAAGAGCCTCATTCAGAGGGGGTTGTTTAGACATCTCCCGCTACGACCCTGCCGAGGAACTGCCATTCTCGTTATTCTTTTTTGAGGTCCCTATTTTAGGTGATATCCGCAGTCACATTAGAAGAATTCAAAGTCTCTCACACTATCATAATTGGAGAACTCTACAGTCTCAAGGGAAGTACTTGAGGATGCTCAACGAGAATAACACCACCCCCACTAAAGATATTTCCAAAATAACACCTAAAGCTTTCACTGCTTCTAGAAGCAGAGAACTCCTGGGTCTCCAAGCCTCTCCAGCACGTTTATTTAAACTGGGGAAAATCGAGACTGAAAACTGCCCCTACTGCCAACAGAATACAAAATGCACCTTCGAACACATCCAACTTGAATGCTCAGGACATAATAATAGTTTGTATAGTCTTAGAACAACCCAAGATGGCGAACTAAGGAAAATCATTGCTGAAGAAATCTCAGAAAAGCCCAAACTACTAAACCCTGGAAAAGGTACCACATACATCAAAACACAGCCATCGAAACTTTTTCCACTTGCTGACCTAAGACAGGAAATGAATGAGGAATTATACTTACATGCTCTCCCGGAAGCTAGCATGTACCGACCATCAAGTTCAAAAAAGAATACCATTGCTGTGACCGCTAAACCCAAAGTGGACCATGTCATGGGGACAATTAAATATCCCGAACTCCAATATGTCCAAAAGAAAGAGTTTTGGAAACTCTCGGGACCTTTGAACCGGTTTCGGAAGCCCCACTTCGGGATCTACCTTTTGAAACCCGTTTTTTGGTTTGGGAACCTTCCGAAACCGGTTTGGGAACCTTCCGAAACCGGTTTCGGAAGGTTACGAGTGTGTGTTTATGTTGCCGAAAGTGAATCCGGTGGGAGTATTCAGCATATGAGGTATCAAATTAAAGGTCTCGACGAGCCCAATAAGATGGCAAAATTAGGCATGAATACTCTAACCGGTTCTCACTTTCGGAAGCCAAAACAACATTTGTATGGGTTTCGGAACCCTCCGAAAAGGGTTTCGGAAGCCCCCGAAACCTGCAAATGTTTTCATGTGAAACGCTGAACTGGGAGAAAGATACGGATGTCTGCCACCATGGAACGTTTTGACTGGAAACTTGGAATGGCGACCAATTATAAAGACGCGATCATAATATATTGCGATTGTGACATGGCACCTGAAGTCGGGGAACTGTGACACTCAGCGACAGCGACGGCGACAGCGACAGCCGAGCGACATGGACGATGGAGTTCTCCAGTGTCGTCTTGTACAGAATCGTGTCCGTTTTTGCAATTCCTGTCGCTTTTTGCAGTTCTTATCAGTGACAACAACGCCGTTTGTGAGTTATTAACTATGGAAATGCGAGTTATCGCTTGCCCGCCCCAACTTTGTTGCGCTACTGCAGGCACAGCCCCTTGTGATTTTCATCACATTACATGAAGTACAATTTTTTCAACGTTCGTAACTAAGATATATGCATTCACAAGGCGAATACCTTTTTTTGAGCTCTTGATCGACCCCATCTGCAACCGCATCAGCTTCGTTTGCAGTCGCGACTGCAAGCTAAGTCGATGGGGTTCAAGATAGGGTCGACCAATTCACAACAGCCGAGAGGTGTTCTTGCGTTCTAGCGCAAAAAACCTGTCAGATATATTCGTATCAATAATACGAATGTATCCCGTAAGTTTCAGAGCATGCCTTCGAGTATGCTCGAAACGGTCGCATCTTGACAAGAGAATCCAAACCCATAACGCCTCTTGTCAAGATGCGACTGTTTGAAGTATGCTTGACGGTAGGCCCTGAAACTTCCAGGATATATTCATATTATTGTTATGAATACACGTATCTGCCAGGTTTCGTTATTTAGAGTGCATGATAACTCTAATTCTGCAAGGCAGTTTTGGGTTTGGGTTAATAAAAAAGATGCCAAACAGCCGAGGGCTTCCCGTGCGTCCTAGCGCACGAAACTTGGCGCAAATACTGCCAAGAGATATTTATTTAAGTTACTTGAAGCTCAAAGCTTCAAGTTACTTGTGCGCCCAACGCGCAATTTATTTCTAAGGCAGATGTTTTGGGTTTGGGTTCGAACGTGACACCCAAACCCAAAGATGCCAAACAGCCGAGGGCTTCCCGTGCGTCCTAGACCGCGAAACTTGGCACAAATACTGCCAAGATACATATCTTCAAGTTACCTGAAGCTCAAGGCTTCAAGTTACTTGTGCGCGAAACACGCAATTTATTTCCAAGGCAGATGTTTTGGGTTTGGGTTTGGGTTCGAACCCAAACCCAAAGATGCCAAACAGCCGAGGGCTTCCCGTGCGTCATAGAGCACGAAACTTGGCACAAATACTGCCAAGATGCATATCCTTAAGTTACTTGAAGCTCAAAGCTTCAAGTTACTTGTACGCGAGACGCGCAATTTATTTCTAAGGCAGATGTTTTGGGTTTGGAACCAATATGCGACTGTTTGAAGTATGCTTCAAGGTATGACCTGAAACTTACGGGATATACTCATACAGATTATTGATACGAATATATCTGACAAGTTTTTAGCGCTAGAACGCAAGAACACCCCTCGCCTGTCGTGAATTGGTTGACCCTATCTTGAACCGCATCAACTTAGCTTGCAGTCGCGACTGCAAACGAAGCTGATGCGGTTGCAGATGGGGTCGATCAAGAGCTCAAGAAAAAGGTATTCGCCTTGTGAATGCATATATCTTAGTTACGAACGTTGGAAAAAATTGCACTTCATGTAATGTGATGAAAATCACAAGGGGCTGTGCCTGCAGTAGCGCAACAAAGTTGGGCCCGAAGGAAAAAGTCTTTTTGGGGAAAGAGTCATTTGCGATAACGACTCGCATTTCCATACTTAACAACTCATGAACGGCACTGTTGACTGTGACCGTTTAGCGTTTGCGACTGTCAACTGACCAGGAATGCAAGCCATCATATGTAAAATTTGGTCCTAGCTCCTAGGTTAGTTGTGGACCGTCCGAAAAGGTTTCATCTCACGGGAGGGACAAGTTTTTGGTGCAATGTAGGCAAATGACGTGGAGTCAGTAAGGCCCAGTTGGCAGAAAATATTCGGAAGCGGTCATACGAACCAGTGGACAAAGGGATGGGTTTCGAAACACGATCCGAAAGTCAGCCCTTCCGAAACCGGTTCAAAGGTCCCGAGCTTTTGGCCTGGCACCGCCTTTCCAACAAAGCAGTCCCATATGCTCACTTGCGGAGTACTCGAATAGGGCGCACGATATTCATGAAGCACTCAATGCATGTAAGTTTGAATCGGGAGATCCTAAAAACTGCTACGCAATCAGAAGAAGCCTCTTAGATATTTTGGTGGATGACAGAAACCTTGACAAAAACGGCTGTGAACTTTTCTCCAACCCACTAAATCAAAATGCCCACCCTAGAATTCACTCGAGAAGATGCATACCCACCACAAGAATGAAAAAAGCCCTCAGGCCCTTCTGCCATCATGGGAAAATTGGCTTTGATGGTCTCGCTTGGGATGCCTACGTGGACCCGATAACAGGCATTGGCAGAATCGTTTATGGAAATCCCCCCTTTGATGGGAAAGTTAAGGGTAGGGTGCCAGCTTCCCACGAATTAAAAAATACTGATTACAATTTCCATACTTAGCAGAATTAAAATTACATTGTAAAGATGCCACCTGTTGAAAATTATAGCGCAGAATTTTGCAACATGACTCCCTATTTTTATTGGCTAGGGTCCAAGAATGGGGTGTCCACGTGGTATCAAAAAAATCTGAGGCGATTCTATCGAATCATTTTCGAGATATAATTTTTATGGCAATTGTATATACTTAATCTGCTTGTTTTTATTCTACAAAAAATAGATCTCGAAATTGGTTCGATAGAATCGCCTCAGATTTTTTTGATACCACGTCGACACCCCATTCTTGGACCCTAGCCAATAAACATAGGGGGTCATGTTGCAAATTTCGCCTCTAGGAATTTTTGAAAGTAATTATTTTATTTATCGATTAAATATGGGATTTGCTATCAACTTTAATTCCAGAAAATGTTTTGAAGCCTTCCGGCACCCTACCCTTAAGGGCAAATCTTCGGCGGTTATGACTACCTTGGAAATGGGACATGAAGCGGCCAACACCGTCCCTGGATTTTCAGGAACATGGATTCTTCCGCCGTCTCCCAAAAACCAAAAAAGATGGTTCGATAAAGGCTTTAAACTTGTTTTCAGATTCCCGCATAACACTATTCCATTTATCCCACATGGCTATTGGACGGGTGATGACCCCTACGTTCTTCCAGGTGGTGGATGCTATAAGGATGACTTTTCGGATGTTGTTATTATAGCTATAGATAGTGCACCCAGTGATACTCAACGGACCAGCCTTTGACTGGAGGCCTACACAGAAAAAAATTGCCAGATGGTTCCTTAACGTCCTTCCCAAGTCCAGAGTCACGAAGAAGAGGCTAGAATACACAGGAGTCAGCCCTGATATTTGGAATGAAGTTCTGAACGAAAGCGACAAAGTACTTCCCTCTTCGCTTTGCCCATGGCCCACTCAAGACCCTCCTCATCATTAGAGTGATATTGAGCCTTATTATGGTGGTCACCACGACACGACAATCACCAATGCAAATTCCAAGCCCTTCATAAGCACCGTGAAATGGCCCAAAGTTCTTACACTCATGGGATACCTCCCTCCTCTGTTTGGTATTGTCCTCAACACGATAGGTGTTCCCCGTGGTAAGATTAAACCACTCCTTAAAAAACTTTCAAGAATTTGTAAGCAACACACCAAAAATAGGCGAGACGTGTTTCTGTTAAACACCACCACCAGACCCCACTGACCCGCATACAGTCGACATCTCGAGCAGTGAAACCATGACAGAAACAGAAGCTGTGCAACAGTCAAACGACTTTCTTCAAACCCTCCTGCAATAATTTTCAAAAGTCTTGCAATATAAGATGGTTCCGTGTCCCCAAGGGAGGCCGTCCGCCTCCTCCTTCACACTCTCTCTCGCCCACTGGGCCCCTTCCTTAATTGCCCCCAAACCCTTAATTCTTCGACTTCCCTCCCCACCGCTCAGATTTAGCCACCCCTCCACTCACCCGGCCATGGCTGCTTCTCCATCTTCTAGAGTTTTTTGCTTAGCACCTAGCCTTTTCTCTAGATGCCACCCTGCTGAAAAGTGGGCTGAGCCCCTTTGTGGGCGCGCTATAGCAGAGGGAGTAGCCCCTGGTGTTTTCACTAGCCTGCTTTGCAGGGATACCGCACTCTCAAGACTTTGTCCCCTTTGCTAGCGTAAATGTTTTATTATATTATTATTATTATTAAGAACAGTCGTCGAAAAGTCTTATACCTGACTATATTGAGTTCCATTTCTTCTTCCTCCCTGATGTAAATCATCGTAACGCCGCTTGGGTGCACGTTGTTTATGCGGAACCCAATCAGACATTATAAATATACAGGCGATGAGTGCCACAGACAAGATGCTAAAAAGTGTGCCGCGATATATACCAGCGCGTATGGATGGCATAAGTATAATAAATAATTTCCAGAGGGTTAACAGTGCCAATCACGTCTTGTTGGTATAAATATACACATAAACATGAAGACGTTATATTGTAAAGTGAACACTGCTAAGTCCGGAGCTAATCGAGCTTGCATACGCACAGGTTCTGCTACGGTTTGCATAGCAACATTCTAGTTTCCGCCCGGCGAGACGTATACCTGCGCGTGGCTGTATGCAAGGAGTTGTGGTGCAGAATGAGAGCAAAACACGGTCGACGTGAAACAAATACAGATGTGTCAATCTCACAAGCGTCAGCAACGCTCGGATTGATCATATGATTAAAATCTGCGCGGATGAACGCTCGGACAGATCATATAATTAAAATCTGGAGGCGAGGATGAAAAAGTATTACCCTCAAACCCGTAAGACTGAACATCCGAGTCATCATCGACATCTATATCCTTCGTGTATAAATGCTCAAAAATGAAATGATGTAATATATCCACCGTGTTAGTAAATCAGGGGATATTAGTATTTCCCCTCTCCCACCCCCTTCAATAAGGGACCTATTTGCTGCACCCACGTACGGCATACATCTTGTCTAAATGCAATCGATACTCATGAGGAAGGAAATGAGTATAGGGAGAGGAAGAAGATACTAATAAATGTGCAAATGGAACTGAAATACTTTGAACAAATTATGCCAATCATGTAAATTGCAAGCAACAAGCAAGTGGTTATATAAGAGTTGACGGATGCGGACACCATTATGCGTCTACCATACTAAGAAACCTACATAAATAGTTATGTCTCTTTGCCGGCATTGGTAGTCTTTGGAGCCCAAGACATATTGCCAATGTAGTAATGCAAATGCCCATTGACTCGGTCGATTTCGTAATTAAATACTCGATTACCCATGAACTTGTGGACGGCATAAACAAAGAAGAGGAAAGCAAAAGGATCTCTATGTCTCTCAATGACAAACGGAATGCGCGGTGCATACCACCCCGAGAATGAAGTATCACAAACTGTCCAACAATAAGGATCGGCAATATTCGTTTGATGTGCACGTTGGAGCAAGCCGGTATACAACGAGTATAGATGGTGTGTCTCATTTGGTGCAAGATAAGGGTCCTTAACACGGTAAGTAACCTTCTTCACCGGACATGCCCCCCGATCATAAGGTGAGCAAAATCGAGGCGACAACCTATCAAAATCTTTCGTGACGGTATGGTGTCTCACGATATAGTCAATAAATTGTGAAAACAAAGAAACATTCCGGTTGATGAACGGTCCAAAATCCTCGAAGAATAAATTCACACATGCGGCTACGATCCCCTTAGAATTGTCGGAATGAAGCCCCCATGCATCAAGTGGGGACATGCAATGTGACTTCCCATAAGTGCTCGAAATTCTGTGCACAAAGGATTTATTAGCATTCTTACCAAGTATCGGAGTAACAAGAAAATTGTGCTTATGTGTGTCATTTGTCCATTTGAAAAATGCATGTGCATCCGAGAAGCCGGTCGAAGAAGGATGCATGTGACGTGCAAACCGGTTGCTCAAAATATTATTCATATTGACAGGATGGTATGCATGAGCATATCGGCCGCAAACTAAATCAGATTGTATCGGCGGTAAGCAAGTTGGAAATATTGTTGATTGAGCTCATTTGTGACATCTGAGTCAGTCGTGGTGTCGTTGAAGGCATCGGTTGACAAGGCCCGAAGTGTCTCTTGAAGTATCGTCCGACTGTAAACCGGTACATAAGAAAGATGCATCAGTGTGCATATTCGCATAAAAGTGTGAAATAAATGTACCAATTATGGAATGCTGATTCGGCAAGAATATACTTGGCAACTGGATGCCATCAACATCACTGAAGATACCCATCTTATCATGTGCTTGTGAAACATTCACTCCAACAGAAGATATAAATTCTACTGGAGGTGCATATATTTGCAAGATAATAAACGGCAACATCCTGGCCGTGATCTCCTCTGGCTTGGAAATAAGATAAATGTCAGCACATATGACATGCGCATAGGTCGGATCTTTGAGCATAATGTCAAGATCGGGTATAACTGGAAAATGATTTGGTAAATGATTGATATAATTTGCAGGAGTAAACGTTATACTACGGTCACAGGATGAACGGCCAGAACTCTCACCATGTGCCAAATCCAATGGTGTTGCAGTGGAAACTGGTACGTCAACACAACCAACTGTCGTAGCATGCTCATAAAACTTGGGAATGCTGAAATCGTGTAAAACACAATATATCTCAATCGGCCTGGCCGATTTCATTCCTTTAGCCATCGCTGATAAAAATAGCAACACATTAGGAATTATAACTGATGGTTTTCTGATCGGTGTAGTATGACAGGCAGTATGACTGTCATACGGAGCAGATATGAAAACTGAGGTTTTCTGATCAGTCGGAGGCCTTAAGAGGCCAGCTACGGACTGTGACGGCCTCTTGCCGTGTTACTGTGATTGTGTGGACTTTCATCGACTGAGACTGTTTTTGCAGTTTGGTGTCCGTTTTTACAGTCTGTGTCCGTTTTTACAGTTCCTTAACACCGCAAGTTTTTCAGTGCGCATATACTTTCAGTAGTATTCGTATATTGATTATGGAGTGGTTCACCGATCCGATTTTGTGTCAGAGACGTATTGATGATTTGCACGCACAGCCGGCGTACGCGACCGCTTTTGCTGCGTTCCAGGATGGAGAGGACCTTACGCAACCACAACTGAAGTTGATGCGACAGATGGAGAGGGCGACAGCGCGGCTTGCTGAGCTCAAGGGACTGTCGCAAGTAGCTTCTGGTGACCGTAAGCGTCCGTGGGAGGCAGCAGTTGACCTCACTCAGCTTCCAGGGTCCGATCGCCTAGAGTTGACTCGCAACGATGATGGCAAAGACAAGGGCCTCCGCAAGCAATTCTTAGAGACCCAGCACCACTTCGTGGCACACTCAGCGTCGCAGTTAGCGCTTAATGATGCCAAGAAGGAATTGGAAGGTGTGGAGCTACCGGAAACCGTCACTCTTGCCTTGGAATTCTTGTCAGAGACTGCAGAAAAAGGAATCACACGCGCCAAGGCACGCGCAAAAATCTTGGCGTTGGTTTCGGACAAGGGCCCTGAGGTTGGCTGGAAGATCTGCGAAAAGTTAGAACGAAAGTCGTACGCTGAGGATGAGGAAGATGAAAAGCTTATGCGAAAAGCTGAAAAGGAAGTAAAAGCTGGGAAGCTTCACGCCGCGCAAGCTGCGGCTGCCAAGGGGCGACCTAAGGGCCTAGGCAGGGGTGCCTTCGCTGCGTCTCGTCCGACTGCTCCTGGAGCGCCTCCGCCACCGCCGCCTGTTCAGGCAGGACGTGGCAACCAACTCCAATGCTGGAATTGTAACGAGTGGGGGCACCACCAAAACCAATGCTCGCAGCCGCGCCCAGCCGGCAGAGGCCGTGGCAGAGGCACGGACCGTTAAATTGTGAGAATGTAGAGCCACGATGGCTAAAACAATGAGCTTAGCGGAATGCTTTGCGGTTGAGGTGGAATGCCCAACCGGCCGGGTTCCATTCACATATGTGTCATATGTGTCATGCAAGCTGGGCTATGTAGCCGCAGCTGATTAGAAAACCTCCAATGTAGGTGCAGGAAGCATCGTGATGATCCCATCAGTTTTGCAAACAATCTGTTGAATTTCTTCGAGAATGTGGTTCCGTTTCTCAAGAGTCGCAATGTGCTCTGTCATCGACTGGATCTGCTGCTCTGTCATCGACTGGATCTGCTGATTCTGTTCTTGATAGCTTTGATGTATACCGGAAATTTTGTCAGCCAATAAGGTCAGCTGTGCATTCTTACCCTCTGCTTGTGATTTGCTTTTGTGGCTGAACACACAAATAGTAGTTCTTGTGCCACATTTGCCATGCTTCTGCTCGAATGGGCACACCGGAATCAAAGTGTCGAGCTCGAGATCATGAACACGTGGCTGTGCACTAAAGCCATGCACACAGTGTTGCCCCAAGGTGCAACCCCCATTTATAAGCTGGAGCATCTCTGGGGGTAAAGTATCTTTATATTGCTTTCTTTGCTCATCAGAATGTATAATATTCTTGAAAAAATGTCTGTTTGTCTGATGTCCGCATCGCCCGTTGTTTGAGTTCTGCCCAATGCCGAATGCGTTCACGCGCCAAGTCACTGGACACCACGTCACTGGACGTCAGTAGTCACTTTGGTGCTGTCGTGTGTCACAACTCACAAAATGAAGGAGGGCACGCTAAAAAAATCTTCATAACAAGCCAGACCTTCCAACACCGGTGGTGCGGTGGTGCTGGTGTCGGTGTCGACTAATCCGTCAGTACTATTTGTTGAGAGAGTTCATTCCAACTCGAAAAGAATGTTTCGTGCCACCGCGTTGCTTTTCGCTGGTTTCTTGCTGCTATTGGGAACATCAGCGCTCGACGTTCCCAGCTCCACGTACGCAGCCCCAGTTGTATTGGCCTGCGACTTCTCTGTGCTCGTTTCTTTTCTTTAAGAAATATTTTTGTATTCTGTCTTTTACGGATTAAGCACAGGAAGAGTAATTTTGAAGAACTAATAAGTGTCCAGGTGACATTCGTTTTCTTATGTGCCAGAAGATACACCAGCGCAGCGCTTTCAGATGAGATATCAGCGCTTCCTGGGCTTTCACAAACGATAAGCTTCAAGCAGTTTTCTGGTTACCTGGAGGTCAGGACCCATCATTTTTACACAGCGATACTCGTGTCGTTAGTTCATGACACTCGCATTGTTCACGTTTATTTACTTTAACAAACTCTCGCACGAACGCGATTCATATTTGCAGGTGAACAAGGATCATGGGAAGAATATCTTCTACTGGTTTGTGGAGAGCCAGAATGATCCAGTGAACGACCCAGTACTTCTTTGGACCAATGGTATTTCCGCCTTGCCTTAAGCTGTTACCCTGTATCCTTATTTATTCGTATTTGGAGGAGTGTGGTCGCTGAGAAGTGCTGTTCGTTGCTTCAGGTGGACCAGGGTGCAGCGGCCTCGTCGGCTTCATGACTGAAAACGGCCCTTTTCGTCCTACTAAGGACGGACAGTCCGTGAGTCTGAATAACTTCTCCTGGAACACGGTCGCTAATGTTCTTTTCGTGGAGCAGCCAGCAGGTATGTTTCTCGAGCAAGCGCGCTAAGTGTACTTCAACCGTGGTTTTCAGTTCCGTTGCCACGTCAAGTCCTTCAGTCGCCATCTGTTCAGGCCACTCGGTGCTCTATTTGATGGCTCTTTTCAATCTCTCGGGGCCTGTATATTTTTGCTGCAACTATGGCACACACCACCGTGGCTGCAGTATTATCCACAAGTCAGCTGGGTCTGGAGCTGGTTTTTGGGCCGTTGGATTCGGTTTACTTCGCAGCGTGGCTTGTGCAACAGGTGTTGGATTTTCGTACAGCAACGAAAAATCAGACTACAACACTGGAGATCTGAAGGCCGCCGATGACAATTATTTGGCCATCCTCCAGTTTTTGGAAAGGTTCCCCCAGGTGCGCATTCCACAGCCATGCCATATCTCTTCTGTATCCGCGAACCTCACTTGCGTCGCCGATTTCTTGCCTCTACCGCGGTCTACAACTGCAAAGAAGAGGGCGTTCTGGCTAGAAAAAGTTATCCGAGGTGGCTTAGCGCGAGCCTGCCACGTCGTGTTCGCTCGGTGAGGGAATGCTGAAACTCGGGAGCTCTGCTCGGCATCGCGGAATAAACACCTTTCGGCAGCCCAGCACTAAAGGGAGCTCGCGAGGTACGGTTTCGGGGAGCAGTACGACGCGAATAAGTTTTACATCTCCTCGGAGAGCTATGGCGGCCACTACATGCCGACGCTTGCCAAACGGATTGTCGAAGGCAACACTGTGGCTGCTGCAAAGATCAACTTCGGCGGCCTTCTTGTCGGCAACCCATACAACTTTCCCGAAGAAAACGCCCTGGTGAGTGCTCGGAGCTCAGAGATGATTCGATGGTAGAGCACATTAGGGGGCGACACATCCCTCTCAACCCTCCGTCCCAGCTTTGGTCATATCCTAAACCTTGGTTAAGTGGCTTGCTTCCTCATGCGTCTGTTTTATTTGCGTATGGTTGGGTGGTCGTTATCTCTTATTTCTCTTCCTAGTAGACCTTGCCTGCTTCACACTCTGTTAGCGCTCGCCATCAGGGAGGCGAGAGGAGCTCACTACTGTAAACTGTGGTCCCTCGTGCGACTTGCTCCAGTCGCGCGCGTCTACGTGGCATCTCAAGTGAACAATTTCGTTTCCAACGGTTGACCATTGGTAACAGTTGCGCGTGTATTTGCTCACGCCGCATGTGGGGGGTCCTGCCCTGCTTGATGACTTGTCCTTTAGGACCGTAGTTTGTCTGACTTCGATCAGCGTGCCTCATGCATCTCGATGGGTGTGGGTTGGGAGCAGGGAATGTTCGGCACGGCTTGGGGTCACCAACTGCTGCCGAAGCCTTTGTACGACCAGTGGTCAGCGAAGTGCCAGGTCTGCTGTCATGCCCCTCGTGCCCAGTTCCGCCGTCGTGATCACTCAGGGAAGCAAATAGCAGAATATCTCAGTTGTTCTAGGGTTTGCAGGGCCAGATTGTCATCATATGTCATGCAACCTTCATGGCTATTACAACAACAATCAGTGAAGGAAGGAATGGTTCTGATGTACGCCGCGGTTAAGCTGGGGGCGCATCATTCCTAATGTTGTGCCGCACCTCGTATGCAGGGCCGCAGGGCTACGCAATGCGATGACCTTGAGAAAAAGATGGAGTCCATCCTGAGCGGGCTGAACCCATATTCCCTGGATACCCCTGTATGTACTGAGGAGACTGCTCGAGGAGGTAGGCTGCTCCTGCCTGATGCTTGTACCTGCCTTCCACGAGCATGATCTGTGATAGCTGACCTTTACAGCTGGAGAGGTGTCTGCTCGCAATAGCACACACATGCGAAGCGCGGCTTGGTCTGCGCGAAACAGTGAACCAAGCCAAACTGTGTCACGCAGGGCGGATGCAACGCTACTTCCTGCTCAACAAGATCAAAAAAAGTGGGGCGTTGGGCAAGTATGAGCCTTGTGAATCGGTGAGTGCCCGTCCTATTCTGTTTAAGACTTAAAGCTTGTTGACAGAGTTGCAGCTCATTCATTACCTTGCGCTCGTCCCACATCCTCGGTTCCCCACTTCGCACAGTCCACTTTTTGACTAGTCATCGAAGTAATACCAGAAGACCTCTTACCTTATCCAATGAAGGGTTGTGACAGAACTACGCCGAGGCATACTTGAACCGCGCAGACGTGCAAAAAGCGATCCACGCCAGGCCGGTTGAGTGGGAAGAGTGCAACATGGCGATCAACGTGAACTGGAATCAAACCGACCTCTCGGTGAAGCTCAGCCTGTATTCCCGCCCTTGTTGACGATGGGCCGCAAATCCTTTCCCAGCATTCTGTGAGGCAATCAGTTTTTGGAGTCGGAGAGAAGAGCAGCTGACAAAAACTCAAGCTGCTTGCGGGGGCATGGTTCAGGTGCACATGGAGCCTTTCTATAGATACTTGATCGATTCCGCGGAGGACCTGCACATCGTGATCTACTCCGGGGATGATGATTCAGTGTGTGGAACCATGGGCACTCAGTCGTGGCTGTATGACCTTGGCTATCCAATCGTTGAGGAATGGACGGTGCGTACACTGTGTCCCTTTCACTAGCTGCTTATTGGCAGTTGTAGACTATTGACTTTTGGTTCATGGTCCTTGCACGTGAAGTAAGTGTTTCGCTTATAAGCTGAAGGTTGCACTCGACCAATGATAGATGGTTGTGCAGAGCCATTTTCTCTATGGGCACAAGACCATATCAACGAGGTCAAAACATATTCAGGGTGTGTGCCGTTCCTGACAACTTGGGGTTCCTATGTTGATAATGACAGCCATGGAAGGTGAACGAGCAAGTCGCCGGTTTTGTCACCAAATTCAAAGGTTTCAATTTTGTGACGGTCCACACGGCGGGGCATGAGGTGCCCACCTACCAACCAGCAAGGGCACTCGTTTTGTTGAAGAACTACTTGAGCGGAAAGTTTTGAAAAGGCTGCATGAAAACGAGTTGAGCTTTATGAATTATCCAGTTGCGTAAAGATAGAAAAGGGAAGTCCACTTGTCATATGTAGGTATATAGTTCACATGATCTGCGATTTTGAGACATAGACTATCACAATGATTCAGGCTTCAACACACAATTTTGTTCCCACTACTTTCGCTTGAAATATGATGACACACGTCATAGTTGTCAGGTCAGCATGCGAGCCCTAACGTGGTCAAGCTGATCATGAGATAGTATATATATAGCTTCGAATCAATGTATGATGAGCCCAGAATTCCAGCAAAATTTTGTATGCGAATCCTATTTTAGACTTCGTTCTCCACATTTTCATACCTAAAGAGCAGTATATCGTTCCCACGCACATATCTTAACAATTATCGATCTACGCATGATTCTTTTAGTGTTTTAGACACTGTATACTGTTATAACTCCATCCCATTTCAATGCCCCCTTGTAAGAATTGAGGCAAAGTTGATAATAATTTGGGATATGGTAATATCGAGCCGTGCATACATCATTTGAGTGTGAAAATCGAAAGGTATACGCGTTTATTAAAACAAATGGGTATGTGAAGTTTAAGAAAAAAACATCCCGAAAATTAGCCTCATACCTCAAATCGATACTTCGCCGAGAACCCTAAATTTTGATAGCTTTCTTCAAAACATTTTCAAGTCAGAAGTGTGTTTCTTGCATGCACGGCATTTGCAACACGCTTTTCGTGACGCGTGTATACGAGCGCGCACGCGAGCGTGGTCGTGCCATACTAGCGTGTCACGAGTCGTGTGGACTGTGTGCTAATATATGATTGATTGGGTAAATATCTGCGATTTTCAAACAATTCATAAACACCAACTTCATATGCTGATGAACTGAGGCCGCAGAAGAAGACTCTAGTCGGGCATTGACGGCTGCAGAGCAGACTGTACGCTTCCTTTAAACATAGAAGTCTGCGCATATAGCAGTATCATTTCGCAATTGTACCACTGTACCTTCTGATAATAATGCAGGTAATATATCTGTTATCTCACCTTGCAAGAATAAGCAGAAATTTGGTACGAATTCAATATTTTGAAATTAGGATGTTTTCGGGTTGTTTGAAGTGACTGCAAGTGTGTATGCAAGCTATGCACACCACCATTCCCAATAAGCGAAACTTCCGGTTTTGCACAAGATGTAGGCTACAATTTCTCGGCGAAAACACACCTTGCTATGCCTAAGTACACTCCTGCTACCCAACGTGTAATGTAACACCGCGATGCATAGTGAAGTCATAATCGCCTTTGAGTAGACTAATTTTTATGTGCAGAGCGTTGGCTGTGCAGCTTCATACTTGAAGGCCTCAATTCACCACACTCCCGCGCGTTCGCTATGCTAGGAGTAAGTGAAACTACTCTTACACAATAAAACATTGAATACTAAAAAGCTGTATGAACTGTATTCAAATAGTGTACAAGTTATATAATCGAATTACTACATACAGAATATTGCTCAGTGTATAGAACAAACATATGACGAAAGCAACATTTTTCAAGAAAACAATACCGTCATAAATTCTGTATTTAAAGGCTTTCTAGAGTACTTTCGCCGGCTGCATTCAGGCACGACTCATCAGTAGGACTGGATTCTCCTAAGCCAAGAGATTGGCTATGCATGCACGCAGGAGCAGTAGGCCCCGCGCGTAAAGTTATGCTGGGATCATGGATGCATAATTTCAAGCTTCCAGTTAAGCACAGTGCAAGTGGTGGCAAGAATCTCGAGTTGTCTCACGTAGTCATCAGGAATTTCGAGAGAAAATATCGTAAAGACAAGCAACCCACGAGACCGGTACTCAAATAAGTGCAGCAGGAAGTAAGTAAGCAAGCACTGATTTTCAATTGTCTCACGTGCTCATATAAGAGTTTCAGGGAAAACAACGTAATACATGGTGTCGATTGAGCAGGTTTCCAGTCACACGAGGCACCCGGCACGGAGGGTGTTTAACAAGATAAAGTCAGGCACTTCGGAAAATCAGTCGGTCTCACATAGGCTTCAGAAAAATCCAGAGGAAATAACGTGATACCAAATTCCAGATAAGGAAGATATTAGATATATACCGTGCCGACCACGGTGGGCCACTGTGCTTCAGTTGAAGAAATAAAATCAGCTTGTCTCACGTAGTCGTCAGACTTCTTTAGAGAAAATAACGTAATACCATTACTCCCGTAAAACATGCCTTGATAGTCCTGTGATATGGCCCTACTTACACTGCCCTGGTGTTGACCAACAATACATGGCGCACATAGACCGGCATCATATCACACGCCCGCACTGAGAGAGTTTCTTCGAGTATTCCACGAATTGCTGAAAGACACCCTGGCTGTTTGGGCGGACTCTTTCATGAATTTCATGATATTGGACGAAAATAAGGATCTGTTAAGCTTACGTGTCGTCTCCTGGATAATTGCTTCGTGAATGGAAATCTGCTGCCGAAGGATCTCGTTGACGATGTACATTATCAAGGTCACCTGCAGGGAACCCGGATGTTAAGGGGCAAAGTATGCAGGAAGAAGCGCTTTTCGATTCGCATTTCGCTCTCACGCACCACCTCAACCCCCAATTTCCAACTGGAGACACCGCATGCATGCTTCACCCTTCCAAGAGGGTCCTCAGGGTTGATCAGAGGAGAGGGGCGTCGACATGGTGCACTCCCTGCATCCATTTGAGGACACAGCATGGTGCGCTTTGGCGTGGGATGTGCTGCGGACTTCCGCCGACCTCCGCGGTGCTTCGCGGCACTTAAGGGGAGGGCACAGCCACTGCAGCGCATTCGGTGCAATTGTGACAGCATGAGTGTCACAAAGAGCACTCAGAAGAGGGGCAGAGGCTTTGGGGGATCCACTCTCCTTGCACTTGGAAGAGGTGCGCACCTGAAATATGATGAAGCCCACGTTGACCATCATGGAGACGGTGCTGTCTGTGCCCGAGATGAACTCAGTCCCCACAAATATCACCATGATTACCGTCTGACTCATCAGCACCAGCGCCTGGATCCAGTTGTCTGTAGAGTTCTTGTAGGGCGTGAAAGAACCCTGAATCCAGAGCGAGACAACTGATACGAAGAGCGCATACATCAGTCCCCAGTTTTCATTGTCGGCCTCCACGATGATGACGAACGATGTTTGCAGAAGCTTGCGGATCATGTCATAGGTCATCCAGTAGTAGAAGCTGCGCTTGAAGGGGAGCACAAAAGAGCCTGCGGCGCAACAGTTCACGAGGCACAGTCAAAGAGGCCTGCACGGACCCGGCGCTTCGCCACTGCCCAGTCGCCAGCGGTTTAACTAAGAAGCGACACCTGCGATATCCACCTCTCCCAAGACGCGGCGCTGCCTGCATGCTCGAGCCTGACAAATGCGCAAGCGAGTGCGCGAGCTTCGACAATTTCATATATCTCCTGAGTGTATCCCTTTTGATAAGGAGGACCTGAATCCCAGCGGGGTTAACCAAGTCTCATCTCCTCCTCTTCGCTGATCAGGCAGGAGTGTGCCAGATGCGCACCAAGTATTGACTGGTACCACGCCAGATCAATCTTCGCCTCGATGTCATCAACGGTCTGAGAAGTGGAGTCCTGCCGGAACACCGGGAACACCTCCATCTCCGGCTGCTCCGGTCGCTTGGAGGCCTTCAAGAAGAAGCGGCCTTCCTCACGCAGCTCGAGCCGGCGGCTGTAGACGTACATGTGGCCGCAGCCCTGAAGGCTCAAAGGAGACGCCCCGGCCGCATTGATCAGTGTCCGCTGCTTCCCACACGTCTGCTCTCATTCGGATAGGTGTCTCCCGCAGTGCATACTGCATGTGTTGATCTAAGCGGGGGGCACAGATTGCAGCCCAATCGGATTTCAAAGGACCTCCGTGGATGCCACGGTCTCCAGGGCCCCTCGGCGTGCGGCTCAGCCAGGCTCTGCCCGGAAGAGACATTGCTGAACAGATGCAGGAGGCGCCATGCCTTCGGTCTGCTTCAACCGAGGGGCCCGGCGGCGGTTCACAGTCACACGCGCCACGCACCGCTCAGGTCACCAGACTTCACGTCTGCGTTCATTTTGCTCACTTCACCCCCTCTCTCCTCTTCAGGCACAGGCCGAGGCTGGGTGGCAATCCATCACCGAGGAGGCTTCATTCGAGCCGATGGTGGCCAACAACAGTCATGAGGAGTGCCCAGGAGCGACACGAGGACGCAGGTCTCGTGGCAGAAGCCAGTTCGGCGGGCCTCGCGCACCGCAATCTTCACCTTCTTCATGGACATGAGGTAGTAGTTGATCACTCCCAGGGAGGCCGGCATGCCGAGGGAGTATGTGAGGATCACGAAGCCCGCCACGAAGGCGCGAGCGTACCACTGGAAGCCCCCGCACTCCACCGTCCTGCAATGCCCCCCCCTCCACCCGAAATTCATCTGGGTGACTCCGATCACCGCAGCCATTGCTGACAGTGTCATGCCAGCCGAGACAACGGAAAACGCGAAATACTAGCATTGTCGATCTCGAGATCTCCTCCAGGCCATATCCACGTGGTCTTTGACTGTCATGATGTCTGTCTGTCGGCCGAGCCGATTATGAATCTCAATATCTCGCTTTCACTTTCGTTTGCCCTTTCGGTTTACCAAGGTTGATTTCTTTTACCTGGATGTCTCAGAGGACGAGTGGCAAGGGGAACGGGGAGGAGGGCTATGTCACCGTCCAGGAGGGGAGAGCGCGGAACAGAGGCGGGATTCACCGGTCGCTGTGGAGCCAGTACCGAATCGTGTCTCCGTCCAGGAGGATCTTGTCGCAGTAGAAAAGCTCGAGCATCGCCGTAGACACTGACAACAGCGGCCACCCGAGCCTCGTGAGTGACACCGATGAGAGCGTGCTGATTGGACAGCCGTATTCCCCACAGAGCTGATCATCCTCAGGTGGTGCTGGAACAAGGCAGGATGCCAGCGAGGCGCCATCCAGCCGGGGTCCGAGCATCAACCTGCCAAGCCTCGCGGAGGAGTGTGCGAGGCGATGCGCGGGAGGGAGGGGCGCACCGGTCGGATGGAAGAACACGAGCAGGAAGGATAGGAGCCCCACATATAGGGTCAAGGTGTGCTTCTTCTGCTTGAGCACCACCTGCACGTCCGTCATGCCGTTGGCGGCCGCGAGCCTCTCCACCGACTGGAGCCGACTGATCGACATCGACTGTATTCGCGCCTCCGCCAGTTGCGACAACCTTCGGCCTGGCGTGCGCATTTTTGTTGATCGTGTCAAGGTTGGCCTCTCGGACTCATCCTGCAGGGCATCCGCGTATCCGCTGGTTCATGTCCATCCACGGCCGCGCTTCACAGTGTGGCGCGTGTACAGCTGGCGCATTTGCGAAGGTGCGGTGCAGAGCACCAGTAGAGAGCATCCATTTGGTGCGTGGAGCACCAATTGAAAAGTGACAAATGGCAGCGTGGGATACGCCCGCAAGTCAGTGCACGTGAGCACATTTCTCACACACACTCAGGTTGGGATGCATTCCTTCCACCGCGGGAATCAAAGGTTGGGATGCATTCCTTCTACCACAGGAATCGAAGGTTGGGGTGCACTCCTTCCTTCCCGGGCCGCAGCACGGCATGCCGAGGTGGCAAAGTCAACCTCACAATCTTGTGGAAGGGAGAGGAGGACATCTGTGTGAGCAAAAAGGCGCGCGCTTGTTGATCAACGGTTCCACATGCCCTTAAGAGGGGTGCCCATGTAGATCAACGGTTCCACACGCCCTGAAGAGGGATGCCCATGCAGATCAACGGCCGCGGCACACGCCATGAGCAAGGATATCCACACCTGATGATGGCTACGCCGCACGCACGCCGAGCAGGGACCCGCGGCCTACCGCCGTCTGCCCTCTGCCCGCTCCGCGCGAGGCGCCTTGACCTAGCAGTCTCCGCGCCGCAGAATCCGCGCGAGGATGTGAGAGCGCCTGCTCCATCTTGGGCGTGGCTCGCGGTGGGACAAGAGTTGCTCGGCGCACAAGCGCGAGGGGCGTCTGTTGGTGCTGGCGGATTGGCTCGTTGTCTCCAGTGACTCACCTCTATGTGGTCCGTGAGGAAATGCAGCGGAATTTCCTCAAACTCGGAGGTTATATGTTTCTTGTCTGAGGCAGGATCTCTGCCGGAGGGCTTAAAGGATGAGACGCGGTGGGGAACTGGCATTGGCATGCTGAGGCTCCGCATCTCCATCATCGCCAGAGGGTTATCAATCTCGGTGCCGAAGGAATCTTTCCGAGCTCGCTCCTCCTTCCAGCACACCTGCACCTCCGCCCCTGATGAGACCTCGTCAAGGCCTCCTGTCACGACCGATGCCGATCGTTGTCTCAGGATGCTGCCGGCGTGCATCGCACTCCCTGTGCTGCCGTCCTCCTCCTCCTCCTTGTCCTTCTCGCCGTCCGCCTCCTTCTCCCCCTCCTCCTCCGCCTCCTCCGCCGGGCTAACCAGGAAGGAGAACTCGCCCTTCCACCAGTACCACATGAAGGGCGCCACGAGGATGAGGGGGATGCAGGCGTACAAGTCGAACAGCATGTAGAAGCTATTCCAGCTGTTGATTTCCTCGGAGTTCCCGTACCACTGGTACAGCAGGCAGCGGGTACCAATCCACCTGACGAGCCTCTCCCCTTCTCCGCTCTCACATAACTGCCTGACAATCCACGCTCATGGCGTCCTGCAGTGAGGGGACCCGTTCCTTAGCTTCAGGACCCCCAAGCTGACCCTGGGTTTCGATTCTTAGTGAGGGACGCGAATCCTCTCCTCGACCCCTCACTAGGGCCTCGCAGGAGATTTGACTTCAGGGCCAAGCTTGCGCGAGCGCTGGTACCCCAGGACGCCACCTGGCACAGAGGGAGCTGTTCCCATTTTAGCATGCCGCCAAGCCATCCCTTGTTGGGGTCCAGGGGACCGACTGAAGATGCTCCGGAGCTGAACAACCATGAATGCTCGAAGCCTCGCGCACGACGGCACCCCTGCCAACGCCACCTCGCACACGACAGCGCCCCTGC